>JAQQAE010009918.1:0-14347 GCA_029823295.1 Pseudamia nigra
ACCGGCAAACACACAGCCAGGACATCAGGAGACCGAGCAACCTAAAGACCTAGGGCAGAGGGAGGAAGCACAAAACTAGAGGGAAGATGCAAGTTAGTATCACAGTATTGCAAAGCAATGAGGTGACTGGAGAGGTGAGAGATGAGGAGAGACAAGGAGGATCTTCCACAACACATTGAGATTTTAAAACTAAAGCGAAAGTGTCAGATTTACTTTGTCAATAGGTGAGTCTGCAAGGTATAAGTGCGTGGTTTTAACTAAATATGGTCAAAACTTCCGGTAATGCAGACTCTAAATATACGCACTGTAAAATACTTTAAATTCCAAAACAACTTATACACTGAAAAAAACATTGTATACTGTCTATTTGTTCTGCTGACGGTGACTTTTTCAGTGTCCCCAAAGTAAATATTTGCCCTTATTTTCACAGACAAATTGCGTATTTCCGTTATTCGTGTGGCTAACAGAGCCTCGGCTACTTAAACAAACATGGCACTGCTACATTATGATTCAACGATCCACCTGATGGTGCAAATAAAACGGGGAATATGTGACGATTAAAAGAACCGTCTGTGGACATGTTGTACACGGCCTGATAGTTGTCAGTCGGTTCGATCAGTGTAGCCTTTTGTGACCGTGTTGTTTACACACGGGGCAGCTAGCTCACCGCACGGCTAATGTAAGCTAGCTATAGCAAAATGGACCTTGGATCAATGTTGTACAATAACTTAAAAGATGTTACATGGAGTACGACGTCTTTGCCGTTGGATCAGCTTGTCGGCGCTTATCGGTTACCTCAAATCGTCAAACTAGACAGCGGTAAGTTAACTTTTCAGACACGGGGAAGTTTTTCCGAGCTAGCTTACGTCCTATCGTGTTGCTAACACTTAGGCTAACTTGCTAAGTAGTAGCTAGGTTCGACTTAATCGTCTTTCTCCACGTTTTCTGCTATTTCAGTGACCATTTGGCATCATTACCCACAAACAAACATATTTAATGCTGTAGTTTAACAGTTTGCTTTGTCTTTAAACCCACAGCACACAATAACTCTTGTTAAGCTCGTCAGTGTAACTGTAAATGCTCGATAAACTGTTGACAGGTGCGTAAAGTCACTCGGACCAATAATATACACACGACAGAGGAGATTATGTACTATTCCTAAAATTGTAATTTATTGTTACGTAGCAGGACAAGGATGAAAATGAGAAATGAGCTACAAGTGATAATGTGTCGCATACATTCCACAAAAGCTTAATTATTAATAATCAACCACAACAAACCCGATGATACAGTAAGATTATGTGAGAGGTACTCAGATGTTTAAGTCCCCCAAAATACGGCTGGTGTCTTTTCAATTCCCAACCTTAGAAAGATTTATAATTCAGTACCCTAGGAGTTACATTATTTCTTGAAAATTAATCTATGTCTCCTCTTTGGATGTAAAGGATAAGACCCCGTAAGGTTGAAATCAATGAAATGCGATGGAAATGAGCAAAAATAAAATGGTCTAGAAAGTGGTTTCACAAAAGGGAAGGTTGCAAAACAAACGTGGAAACCTAAAATATACGGATACTGTAATGGGTTGTATACAGTTAGGGAATTAAGTCCATTGAAATGAATAATTTTACAAAACGCTTAAATGATGTCACTTTCCCCCATTTCTTGCTAATTTGTCAGCTTCCCAATCCTCTAATGCAGAACAGTGCTGTACATTAATGCTGATGCCTGCTTTCTACAGAGATATAGATTAAAGCATTAGGCACAGTCAATAAACGAAATAGACTTGCATGTGCTGAGTAATCCACTACTTCGACTGGAGTGGATCCTCCTGCGATGCTCGTCCGTGATACAAAACCAAGAAACTGAGCAAGTTGTTCAGAGCAAGTTATGACTGATGGATGGTGAACTTGATGGCAAAACCCACAAGACATTAAAAGTCATGTCATCTGTGTGTGATATTTCATGTTAGTGTTGTGATTCAAAATCCCATTATGTGATATGAGTAATTTCAATTTTTTTAATGTTACACATAACAATATAGAGCATTTTTTTGCAAATTAAAGCAATACAATGCTTATATAAAATGCCACGAGCTTATTTCTTAGTTTGAATTATAAACCTGACAGCTAACAGGTGCTTACTTGTATTTGATTAATTTTATCCTTATGTTTAGAACAAAATTTAAAATGTATATAAAATGATAAGATTTTTTTTCAATTGTATGTTGAAGTGCTGGGTGACATAGCAGATTAATTCTTATGCTACTTTTGATTTCTTGCACTTTGAGTATGTCATATAGCCCCTTATCACACTATTAAAACAAGAGCTTTAACACTTAAAAAAAGAGGATGTCACATAGATTTATTTCATAGAATTATTTGAGGGGAGCAGCCGAAAGGAGAAGAAGATTTTATATTTGTTGTGCTAATTGTAGATGAAGTATGAGTCTGTTTAAGTTACACATTTTGTGATAAGTTGAACACAACAATGATCCATTTATGCAGGGAAATGATCCCACGACAGTCAAGTTATTTTGAAAAGGCATCAGTATTAAAACTTACTTTCTTTATCACTGTTTTATTGTGTTTTTACTCTCCAGTTTGTACAGTAAAAACCTGCTCTCTGAGTTCTATTTTTTCCCCCCTAAGTTGGTGCAAGTCTTGTGTGTACAACTAGAAAATATGTGGGGACTTTTTTGCACGGTATCAATAATGTATTAAAAAAATCTATAAATAAATCATAGGGAAAATCCCATCAAATCAATGCACATACTGAGGATGTAGAGCATGTTATCATGCATTGTAATAAAAATGATCCAGAGGGAGATAGTAAGGAATGCAGTGCACAAGGCAGGACAGGTGTGGAGTCTCATTTCAATTTTATGTGCAGGGGGGACATTTTTTAAATTAGGCAGGGGGTAATGGGCTACTTTTTTTTACAAATAGGGGTGGTTTAATCGTTTGGGGGGTAGGGGGGGTGTCAAAAAGTAATTATGAAAAGTTGATGTCATGATTCTACACACTCTGGGCTAGTAGGTGGTAGTATGCACCTAAAAGTTAGTTTGCGATTCCCCAAAAACCCAGAAGAAGGAAAATATGACTTGTTGTTGTTATTACTACCATATCTGTGTAAAGCAAGAAATGGTGACACTCATCAAAAACGAGGTAAAAAAAATAAATGAATAAATTCTTGCCCAGACAGCAAGTAACCCTATGGATAACACGGGATATTTAAAGAATTTGCATGTACAGTGTTTATGCGTTCTGCGTTGTAAGTATTTTTGAAATAGATGTGGTGTTTTTTTTTCTGCAGGTCAGTTGGTTGAAGGGCTCAGAGAAAATGACTACCTCTTGATTCATTCCTGCCGTCAGTGGACAACAATTACCGCTCACAGTCTGGAGGAAGGACACTATGTCATCGGGCCAAAAATTGAGATCCCAGTTCACTATGAAGGTGAGCTACATCTGCACACATGCCCCATTCATTAAGTAGGTCATTTTTACCATCACACCACTGGGGTCTCTTTGAAAGATGGTTGACATTACACACATATGTCTGCTGAAGCACAGAGATGCAGATTCGGACAATCTTTAGTATGTGAGATTGGTAAAACATTCTGTGGTGCATAAATTTATACCATACTTTTTATTAACTAAATCTGTATTCAATCACATGATTAAGTGGTATTCTTCATTTTATTTATATGATTTTTTTTTTTAGGTCAGTTTAAGCTTTTGGAGCAGGACAGAGATGTCAAGGAGCCTGTGCAGTACTTCAACAGTGTGGAGGAAGTGGCCAAAGCCTTCCCTGAAAGGGTGTACGTCATGGAAGAAATCACCTTCAACGTTAAGGTACAGCTGATCTGACATCTTGGCCTAAATGTCCACCATAATGGATTTTATTCTTATTTCCAAACATAATGTACAGAATAGTAAAGTGACGTCTACTTTGTACATTTTGGCTGTATCAGAACATTTGTGGTACAGTTTTTTGTTTTTTTTTTTTCCCTTGTTACAAGACACGAGCAATCTAACCACTGACACTGTATTTTTATCTTTCTGTACTGTGTATGCTAAGGAATGTTCCTCTCTGTTTACTGCCAGTAACATTATTGATTATGGGTTGAATTCCGGTTCGTAATGCCTCCCTGTTTCTTGTCAAAATCAAAAAAGTGGTCACATGTAGAAAACAAACATCTTGTCTTTTACAATAAATAAAAACTTGTGATTAACAGACATCAGAAAGTTTTGATACACACACATAAATCAAGAACAGTTGTTTGAGCTAATCAAGCAAACACATTTTTCTTTATATTGAACCAGTTCATCACATAGTCTTAATTTGTGAATTGGGTAACTTAATGGCCAATTATTCATCTTACACAAGTTCTTTTTTTAAAAAATTCCTCAATTTTCATCAACACCATCTTCAATCAATTACTCTGTTCCCAAAATCAAAACTAAACTCCTTATCCATAGGTCTATGTGTCAAAACAACGTATTGACGTGCAGCTAATGTGCTTCAAACATAGACTGTGTTTCATCATTTTTCTTTTAACTGGTACAGCCACTCTATAGACAGTTTACCACAATGTGTAACTGTTGTGACATTTTTTTGCACATCAACTCTTTGACTAAACACACAGGTCCAGGCAAAATTGGTACATATGCAGACATATAGTTGCATTTAGGAACCAATAATCAGAACTGAACTTAGAGCTGGCATTTTGTAACAAAACTGAAAAGCAAAACTTGTAGAAACTATTTGAATTCTAAGGCCGTGTGTCATCTTTTCACAGATGGCTTCTGGGGAATGTAATGAAGACACAGAAGTTTACAACATTACACTAAACACCGGAGATGAACTGACATTGATGGGTCAGGCTGAGATTCTCTATGCCAAGACCTCTAAAGAAAAATCCAGATTTAACACTATATTCAAGAAAATTGGGAAGCTAAATTCTATCAGTAAAATTGGCAGAGGCAAGATGCCTTGTTTAATCTGCATGAATCATCGCACCAATGAGAGCATCAGCCTGCCTTTCCAGTGTAAAGGCAGGTTTAGTACCTGTAGTCCCCTGGAGCTCCAGATGCAGGACGGCGAACACACCATTAGGAACATTGTGGAGAAAACCCGTCTCCCAGTCAATGTCACCGTACCCAGCAGTCCACCCCGAAACCATCACGACCTGCACCATATCCGCGAGGGTCATCGATACAAACTGGTCAACATTCAAACAAAGACAGTGGTTGTGTGCTGTATACTGCGGAGCAACAAAATTCTCCCCATCCATTTTCCCTTCCACATGGCCATGCCCAAATTCATTATTCCAGAGGAGCTTCTTCAAGGCGAGTTATGGCTTGATACCATGGTACATCGCTGGTTTTCCTTTTGCCAGGAGCAGTTTGACATCGATGATTACTCTCGTGCCATCCGGGATGTTCGAACTGATTGGAATGACGATGGGAAGAGTCCCAAGAAAAGCAGCGGGAATGGCAGTTGTAGTGGGAGCAGTGGAGGGAGCAGCAGCTCCAACGGGTGTCCTAACCACATGCATATACCCAGCTCTTTAACGTATGCACGGGATGAACTCACACAGTCCTTTCACCGGCTGTCTGTGTGCGTTTATGGCAGCAACCTACATGGTAACAGCGAGGTTAATTTGCACGGCTGCATGACATTATGTGGAGATTGGACTCTTCTGCCCTCTGACAGCATTCCCTCAGACCCGGGGGAAAATGAACACTTTTTCTCTGACATGTCAGACAGCACAAACCAGGAGACTGTCAACAAATCAGACGTTCCATATGAGGAGCTGTGGTTGAATCACATGAGAGGTCATGTCCCTAAAGCTTCAACTGATGGAATCCGAAGCATCAACAACGGCTGCAGTACAACAGGGGCCCTGCAATTCCCAGTTTGTTCTCTCAGTTTGGACGTCTCTCTTACTCCACCACCAGTCCCACCGAAGTCTGAAGCTGTGAGTTTTTGCCATTGCACCAGTACAGTATTGCATCTTCAGCCTATAAAAACGAACATTTTACTAGTATCTCTGCTGGATTTAAAACAGTTTCTGTGTTCCTAGGTCAAAGAAGAATGTCGTCTTTTGAATGCTCCACCAATCCCACCCCGAAGCTTAAAACAAATGCCATCAGTGCCCGTCCTGTCGAAGCCACGGCAACAGGAGACCCGGTCTCCAAGTCCAACTCTCTCCTACTATTCCTCTGGTCTCCACAGCATGTAAGAATGAACATCTCTTAGTACACCTGTATTAATTCTTAAGTTATATTTGGTTGTAACAGTAAATTCTGCTTGTTAGTATTATAGATGAAATTTAGGGTTATGCATTAGGACTAAATGCTCATAGTGAGGGTTGAATAAGACCTTTCTTGTATTTCCATAGCCCGGAGACAGATCAGTAAAACAGTTTACAAACTATCCATACTGGCAGTTTGATCTCTAAATGACTCATAGAGAAATATATAGTGCATTTTCTGTAAATTCAAATAGTTGATACAGTATGACAGCATGGAAACACCTTTTTTGTCTTTCACCTGTAGAGAACCCAAGTCCTGCCTTTTCTGCTTATATGCATGACACCTACCTTTTAGAAAAAAATTACATTAGAGATCATGGTGAGCTGCAGACAATTTCACTGAGCTGCAAAGCTTTCTTGAAGTCTTATTTTTTTACAATGATCCCAACTCGCACAGAGTTTCCCGAATGTATTATAGGCCCACCATCGAGCCAATCAATGCCTATTGTTCCTGTTAATTTTACCATACATATATGTACTAATTCACAAAAGATGAGCAGTAAAACAAAAAAAAATTGCAGAAAATTTAGAATTATAAAGGCGATAAAGAGTAAAAGTGAATTAGAAAGCACAAGTGATGTTTGGGGAAAAATGACTGTACACTCAATAAAATAAGTTAAAGTAAATTATATGATCCTATTTCTTAAAATTCAACACGTAAATGTGTAATAACATAAATATGTGTCAGTGTGTACAACTGACAGAGAATAATAACTTGACATGCATGTTACATAGTAAATGCTTCAAACAAATTGCCAGGTCTCCAGAGTACTGCAACTATTACAAATGGGTCTTCAAAAAGTTTGTAGCATTCTCCAAATTTACAAAAACACGCTTTTCTGCCATCGGCCTAGCCTCCACCAGGCTTAGCAAGTTCTCTGGGGGGAATAATACAGTTGGGATCAGAAAGTTGTCTGATGCTTGGCATTGTAGCGTAACTTTGTTCTGAAGTTTGGTCCCATAACCTGGAATAGAGGCGTTTGGAATTGGGCATGACTTAGGCTTTCCATTTCTAGTGTTTGTGCCACATTTATTTTGTAGTGGTGGCCCACCTTTGCTTGACTACACCATTGGAGGAGGCACTAATTTAGTCCCTTGCCGTGGTTAATTTTTAGTAACTTCCCAACTCTAACCCAAGATCTGTCATATTGCACACCATTAATCATGTTGTTTAAAATGCTAAAATATTCTGTTGTTTGCCTGCATAACCATTTAGTGATACAGTTTTTTTTTTTTTAAAGTAGTGGTGGATGTGAACAAGAAGCATTGGACCCTCCAGACCAAAGCCATGTGTGCTACCCTTGTAACTGGGGGAAATCCAACAGCGCTGAGCCAAGTGCCACTGGTAGCCTGCCATCAGATGGGATGTCATCCAGACTGTCTTGGCCAAATAATTTCAGCAGAGAAAACTCACACTGTTTGGATGAGTTTCTACCAAGCAGCTGCCGAAGTTACTACAGTTACCCCAGAAAAAGATCCCCAAGCTCCCAGAAAACCTGCACATCCAGCCTTGTGGAGTTTGATGTACGGGAGCACGCACACAGCAGTAAAAACGTCAGACTGCAGACCGCTTCCCTGAACCAGTTCTGCATCAAATCCTCGAGTTACAATTCAGAAATGTACACAGGCAAATCAATAGAAGTGTCTAACACTAAGCAGAGCCTCTCCTGCCCCATCTTACCGCCAAGAACACCAAAACCAAACGCTGGAATGAAGTGCACAGAATCAGAACCAGTCAGTGACAGTAGAGAGGACAGTTCATATGAGCAGGATGCAAAGGACACTGACGCCACCTCAAACTCTCAGACTCCTGATTGTCTGTCCTTTTGTCCCGCTGCTCACTGGCAGCCCCCGTCCAACCTGGCCGGCCTTTCTATTGAGGAAGTCTCCAAGTCTCTGCGCTTTATCGGCCTCCCAGATGACATTGTTTCTCTCTTTGTGTCAGAGAAGATTGACGGAAATTTACTCCTGCAGCTCACGGAAGAGATTCTGTCTGAGGACTTTAAACTGAGCAAACTGCAAGTAAAGAAACTCATGCAGTTCATTAATGGATGGAGACCGAAGATTTGACCGTATTTGACACTATGTCCATTGAAAAAGCAAAGGAAGGAATGCCTTCAGTATATACAGTACGTATGCTATGCACACCAAGCCACAGTTTTTTGTATAATATGAACTTATTTCCTTGTTACAGTAATGTGGGAAGGATTGTACCAGAACCTGTTTTGAAGTCTGTAACAGAGGTGAATCATTTGGCACTTTGACTTTTATGCATTTTCACAAACTGTTAAATGAAGCTGATAAATGAAAGAAAACAAACATCCACTTGACCAGTACAAAAAATTAGAGAATACAGTAGTTCTCGAAGAGATATGACTTTGTTCTGAAAGGAAAATATCACAAAATTCAGTTTTTTTTCCCCATAATTTCTAAAAGAGCACAAACCTGAGTAATGTAGATTTAGACCTGCAATGATGACTCTGAATCATTTGTCAACTAGAAAATTAAACAAACACTACAGATTAGTTTTAGTAATTCTCTTAGGAAAAAAGCAAAAATCACTGGGTTCCAGCTCAGTAACTTGAAAAATTTTCTGGTTTCTTCATTCCTCTGTGACATTAAACTGAATATCTTTTCAGTTGTGCCTCAAACAAGACAGTTGACCAAAGAAATAATTGATCGAGGAATAGCCTGACAGATTAATCAAAATTAATCATGAGTTGTTTTATTGATCATTGATTTATTAATTTTTTTAGGGAATGGAAATGCAGATTAAGTTCAAATTTGAATTTCCTGTTGATATGTATTTAATTGGCAGGCCGAAAACAGACTTGTGGTCTTTTAAAAATCTCTCTCTTCTTAAGCTCTAAACATTACTGAACACACCACTCTTTTACTAAAAGGGCACTGAGGTCAGGTTGACCATGACAAGTGTAGCCACACTGACCCACAGCTCATCAGAAAATCGGGTCAAGTTAAAGAATATAATTAAATTTTTCAAATGATAACAATATTGAAATGAAGCAGATTTTCTCTCCTTTCAGGTAAATGTCTATGTCAGTCTGCGGTCGACAGCTGGGTGATGCAGCCAAAAAATTGTTTCCTTGTAGTTTTAATTTATTTGTAAAAGATGTGAAAAAAGAAATAACACCACATGTGTCAAAATGGGCTGATAAGATTATAACAGATGCACAGATGAAGATGCAAAGACAAAAACAGTAAAGGTTTAACACAAAAACAATTAAAAAGATGCAGCATCATGAAAAAAATGCATAAAAGATGCAACAAAACAGAAGACAAAAATGTAAAAAAAGGAAAAGATGGTACAAGATAAAGCATATGAAACACAATGACATAAAAGAAACAAAAAAATCAATTTATGTGAAGATGAAAATGTTACAAAAATCACCTTTAGTCTCTGATGTTGTGATTTGACACTTACTAGATTTCATTTTATACATTTTTATTTATTAAAATAAATTAAATGAATACAATTTGAGGTCTTAATGCATAATTCTGAAAGTGTTTTAGCTAATGCTGTGACAAATGACCCTAAAGACAAAATCACACTGTGTATGTGATGCCACATCATTTGTGATTAAGGATAAATTGTTTGCATTACACTGAAGCAATCTGAAGTTGGTTAGTGTGATATTCTACTTTACAGAACCAAACAGTGACATCAACTCTTTTTCAAAGGTTTTAAAGTTGGATTCACCTGTGTTACTACTCGCTTTAAGCTAAAGATTTTTTTTACATTTTTTTTTATTGAAAGCATATTGAAATAATCCTTACATGGAAATAATGAGCCTTTTAAGTTTGTAACTGTTTTCAAAAAAGTTCAGCCCCTGTGTAAACTGTGAATAGAAACAGAATCTGATGATTTCAGTTGGAAATAACACAAAGGAATATCAAATGTGGACACTGAGAAAATTTTGTTTTTTTTTTTTTTTTTCCCCTTTATGTGCCATTTTGAGTTTGGTGCCAGTGACAGCTTTTTGAGCCAAGGTCATCAGTGTCTGGCAACTGAGGAGACCAGCTGGGATTAGGGGTGGGGGATATTTTTGCCTCACTGAAGAGGGACAGGAAGGAGAGTGTGGGGTAGTGACACGTAGCACAGGTCGGATGTGAAGTGGGACTGCTGAGTCATGGGGGTGTGCACTGCCAGGTGAACCACCGCAGTGCTCGCTTTGCCATGTTTAACATTTCATAATTCATCATACACTTTGGTTGGTGTAAGGTTAGGACTCCATCATGTCAGTTCAGCATCCAGACTTTTTTGACTACAGAGCCATGCTGTTGGAATACGTGCAGAAGGTAGTTTGATGTTGTCTTGCTGAAATAAACGAGGCCTTTCCTTTCCCTAAAAAATGAGGTTGTCTACTTCCATCCATCCATTTTCTACCCCTTAAACCCCTGCTAACTTGAGCAAAGGCAGGGTGCATCTGGATGAGTTGCCAGTTCATCGCAGGGCTGACACATAGAGACAGACTCACACTCTCATTCATGCCTATGGACAACTTAGAATGACCAATTCACCCTCGTACATCTTTTTGGTTGTGGGAGGAAGCTGGTGAGAACATGAAAACTCCACAAAGGCCACACCACCCGGTGTTGGGATTGAACCCAGGACCTCCTACCGTGAGGCACGAGTGCTACCCACTGTGCCACCGTGTCACCCGGTTGTCTGCTTGACAACATATTTTGCTTCAAAACCTGTTGACATTGTTACAGGTTACTTGCACCACGTGCACTAATGCACCCCCAACAGATGCTGCTTTTTAGCTGAGCGCAGATGGTCATGCTCCTTTTTAGCGCAGAACTCATGGCATCATGATTTCCAGAAATAATTTAAAGGTTGCACTGGCTGCACAGGACTGTTGATCTGCTATGAGCTCAGGTCCAGAGAAGGCGGCAGGATTTCTGGTTCTGCTTTATATAGGGTTTCCTCTTTGCATGCTGGCGTCATTTGAGGATGCAGTGATGAGCTGTGGTTTCTGGTTGTGTTCCTGAAGCCATGCAGTGATGTCCACGACACAATCATATCTGTTTTTAATGCGGTGCCATCTGAGGCCCCAAGATCCAGTTTTTTTTTTTTTTTTTCTTCATTTTTTTGCCAGTGTCTCAGCCTTTTTGAAATCTGTTGCTGGCTTTGCATTCAAAAGTGCCATATGATTTTCAATAAGTCATACAATTTCTCAGTTTCACCATTTGATATCTAGTCTTGCGCTATCTTTAAACGTGCAAACCATTACATTCTGTTTTTACTTACATTTTTCTTGTCTTTTTGGAAATGGGTTGTATATGAAATACAAATGAAGCATCATGCACTTTGGTAGATTTCAGTCAAATTAATTACAGTCAAGATCATTAAATAGAAAAAGCTGTAACAGAAGGTCTATGTACAGAGTGAATGCACTACATGCTTTTGAAAATCTAAAATGGTACTTGTGTTTCGTTCTCATTTATGTATCGTAAGTGTCCTATAATGATGCAACAAACATTTTCTGCGCCTTAACCCAGAGACCTTAAAATGTAAAAACAAAAAACGCTTCACTTTGGTTTAACATTTTCATCTTTAAAATAGTCACCGATTTTAAAATAATTGCCCGAGTCATTTTTTTTACAAAAATTATTTTTTTTTGTCTAAATAATCTTCTCATGATGCTGGCCAGTGGTAAAATTGCCTATTCCTCAGTTAAACAGATCGTGCCATTCTACCCCTTTAGAGTGGCACTCCTGTCTAAGAGTGTGACTTAGGCAGGTTCAGTTTTTTGTGTTTCCTGAAAATCTGAAAAAATGATTTGGGCGATTAGTTTAAGAAGGTGTCGAAATGTTATGACTCTTAAAAATGTCACAATGAAGTGAGTGAATAAGTTCAGTCTGCTCGAAGTTTGTCCTTACTACTAAAACTGAAAATGATAGGCCAAAATGAAACACTGGTGAATATACTAAACAGCTTTTGATTCAGAGTCGATTTATTTATGCAAATATTTAAGACGGTGGTTCTCAACTGGTGGGTCAGGACCCAAAAGTGGACTGCAGACTTGTTCTGAGTGGGTCACTTGACATGCATTACATTTTTATTTTTTTATTTTCTTGTTTGTTTTGTGTGTTTTCATAATTATTTTGTTAATTTATTTTTGCTATTTTTCTTGTAATATTGTGTTCATTTTCTTGATTATTTTTGTACTTTTTCTAGAGCACTTGGTCAATTTTTGTTTATTGTCTCGAGTGCTTTGTTCTTTTTTTGGTTTAAGTTCAAGTTCATCTTCTTGAGTGCTTTAAAGTTTTGGTTTGTTTTCTTAATTATTTAGCATTTTGTAGATTTTCTTGAATCTACTCAAATTTTTCTACATTTTCTGGTTTTTTTTATTTTTATCGTACTTTATTAATCCCTGGTGGGAAATAAATTTTTCTTGAACATTTTGTTCAGTATTTGTTTTGGTCATTCTGCGGATTCTGTTTACTTTTTATTATGCTGTTCTGTTCTTTTTTTATTATTTGGTTCATTTTTGTGTATTTTGTTTCTTTGGCTAATTTTTGGCATTTTTGATGTTAATTATTTTTTATTTAGAATATCTTTGGGTTATTTTGTTTTCTGAATCTGAATGGAGTGATGAACATACTTGTTGAAGATATGTTCAGTAAATATGAGTTTAAAAATGAATATAAAATACTACATTTGCCTGTTTTAACATGGAATCTGTGGGTCTGGAAGCGACACCAGTTGAAAAACCACTGACTTCAGAATAAACACAATATGCAGAACGTTACCTCTGAATCCGCCTTTGCAGCCCAGGTCAGAGCTGATGTTTTTCCCCTTGATGCTTCCTTTACTTTGTAGTAGGGTGTTGCATATTTTACTTGATATTTTTATGTGAGTGCAAATTTTATGTCCTTTTTTTTTTTTTTTTAAAGGAAGTAATTACTTATGTTAAAAAATATTTTTTTATTGAGAAGAAGCTTATGTTCAAATGTTTTTTTAATTCTATGCAACTCGGGTTTGCTTTTGAGGTTTGTTTGTTTTTTTTAATTGATGCATCACAATGAGAAACGGTCGGGAGGAAACAAAGCCAGCCTCGGTCGCACTTCACGGATGGTGATTTTGAAGCCACGAAACTGGTCAGATTCCAGATATGGTTGCAGTCGTGGTCACAGGGTCTCTCATAGGGCTGAGCGATACGTCGTCATGATAAAAATGTTCATCAGTTAATGCAAAAAGTCATCACAGTAAAAGTAAAATGAAGGAAGCAGGTGGTCATTCATGGCTTTAACTTATTTGTCAAAGATGTAATAAGATGAAAAGGCATAAAAGATGCAACAAGACACATCCAACACTGAAGACAAAGAAGGTGTTAAAGACTAGACAAAAAATGATGCATTAAATGATAATGGCAAAAGTCCTGTGAAAGATGGAAAAAGGCATAAAAGATGCAAGATGAACACGGCACAGTGATGCAATGAGACAAAACACATGACCTAAAATAAATTTAAAGACAACACAAAAACTAAAAGATGGGGTTAACAAAATTTGTGTAAAAGATGAAAACTGCATAAAAGTTGCAGACAAAAACGTGAAACTATGCAAGAGACGAGGCAAAAAATGACAAAAGACGAGGCTAAAAATGACAAAGACGCAGCAAAATAAAATTTACATTAATGACGTGAAATATAACACAAAGATTTAGATGACGTAAAAGGTGCAACAAGACAAAATATAGATAAATCGGGGGGGGGGGGGGATTGCGCAGAGATGTAGAAAAGACACCGCCCGACTAACTGAACGCAAAGGGGTGACAAGACAAAAACTATGAAATGGACGGCTCAAGAAAAAAATGACACGACAGACACAACATCCAAGGCGTGTGGTTTTCCCTCTGTCGACTGGACACGAAATTTGGTTTGAAGACGTTTCGTTACCTGTTCAGGAAGCTTCTTCAGTTCTGAATAAACTCATGCAGGCAACCAGAATTTATACTCTGTGGTTCAGGACTCCACCCTTTCATCCTAAGGGGTGTAGTTTCACCT
>JAQQAE010009919.1:0-14344 GCA_029823295.1 Pseudamia nigra
TGCAGTCAAAGGTGAGTCTACAGAATACTGACTTAAAGGGTATGAATACTTACACAAACACTTATATTTCATTATATTATTTTTAATTAGCTGACATTACTTTGTAGAAATCTGTTTTCACTCTGACATTAAAGATTTGATTTTTGTAAATTATTGTCAAACAAGGCAAATTATATTGACAATGACTCATTTTATACTGCAATAAAAAGTGAAAACATCTAAGGGGTATGAATACTTTTGCAAGCCACTGTATAATATTCATTCCCAGGATATTTACTTGCTCTGTCCCAAAGGTCAGAACTGAACTGGGAAAAAAGGCGTTTAAATTTGCCACTCCTTCTGGGTGGAACAAGTTACAAAAAGAGTTGAAACTCAATGAACTGATTTTGTTGGACACTTTTAAGAGAAAGTTGAAAGAACTAGAAGAAAACACATCTGGCTGCAGATGCTTTGATTAATTCACCAATATGGCCGATTCTGAGAAATAGTGCTTATTTTGAATTCTGCTTATATTGTTATGGTGTGCCTTTGATGCATGTGGACTACATATTTTGTATTATGATTTTTGTGTATGACTGTGGTTTGTTTGTCTGAAACTGTTCGCTGCTGCCATCTCGGCCAGGGCACTGTTGAAAAAAAGATTTTTAATCTAAATGAGATTTTCTCCTGGTTAAATAAGGGCTAAAGAAAAAAAAACATGCAGTAGCAGGAAATAGCGAGTGAAGTCAAGTAGAAAGCAACAATAAAGATTTGGCTAAAAGTTTAAAAGTTTCTGTGGAAATGGCCAGGCATAGGCATATTAATGGAGAGCCCCATGAGAGAGAAAGAAAACAGATGCGCTGGGTGCTACTTCAAAGGGAAAAGAGAAACGAGACGTGAAACCCACAAAGGTGGGAAAAACACAGTATTTCAGGCCAATATTGATTGAAAAAGAAGGACCAGGATGTCCAATGACTCGTGCAGTGTACTATGGCAGTGTACATTGAATTTGCTTGCATTTGCAGCTGAAACAGTTGAACTATACCTTCATATTTTCACATTTTTGGTGATTTAGAAATCTGGTTAAATAAAATTCTTGAAGAGCATTACATTTAAGAGTCTGATGTTCTTACACAAACAGGCTTTGTCTTTTAAAACAATTTTCTGTTCAGGCAGGTGTTTTTATCTCAGTGTTCATTATAGCATGGCCACTGTGGTCCCATTATCCCAAATGCCAAGTATCAATATGAAATGCAAAGCAGGGCCATTATTATGAGGAGGATATTCACGCTAGAGGGATTTGATTGTACACCATCATGAAGAGTTAGTTGAGGGAAGATTGGCCATTTCTGACAACGATCCAATTATACGCTGCAAAAAGTATTCGCCTGAAGCTCTGTGGTTTCCAACAGGGTGTAATTCTGCCACTTTCTAAAGATGATTAACTTGAAGGAAAAAACAGAATAAGACCCTTGATTATTAATTGAAACAGAATTTTGTTTCTTGTTCATCTGAAAATACAAACTCACCCTTGCAGATTGTAGATCTGCACAGTTAATCCAATCACAATTATAATCACAATATCAGCCTGTGCAATGATTAATGTATAATCACAAAAAATGCAATGTAATGGCCCAGAAAAGCCAGGTGAGGCAGATTACTAAACCAATTTTATCCGTTTTGTTGATCATAAATGTATTTTTTGGCTGTCTTCATTTTGTTTCATATGTGTTCTTAATTTTTGACAATATTGTTAATTATTTATCATTTTGGTGACCCTTTCGAATCCCTTTTTATGTTGCTGATCATTTTAGTATTTATGTTCACTTTTAGGCAGCACGGTGGTGCAGTGGTTAGCGCCAGCGCCTCAATGCATGAAGACCCTGATGTTTGCTCCATTTTTGTTGATTTTGTTCATATTTCATCATTTATCTTTGCATATTATTGTTTATATGACTAATTCTGGTGACTTTTGCATATTATTCAATCAATTTACTCTTCTTTATTCATTTTTATTTGCTCACTTTCATGACACTAAATCATATATAAAATGAAATGTGTTTGCATCACTGCAGTTATTAGTAGAATTAAGTAAAAACAAGCAATGGGGCACTAAAATATAAACAAAATTAAAATCAAAATGCAAAAGAAAAGTGCACATCACAATAAATCATCACTAAAAATTACAATACAAAATAAACTGATAGGCAGAAGTGAACATTCAATAAAAAAAATGGGTGCAATTTTTTTTTCATTATTTTTATTGTAAAGTAGCTGCCTGGTCTGCGAAACCAATATTACCTTAGATTTTCTGCAGTTATTACAGTAGATTGCTGTAGAACAATATACACAAGCACATTTCATTCTCTTGCCACAATGAATACAAACACTAGACTTGCTGAGCATTTTAAGTTTAGGCATTGTTGCAGTGCATTTCCGGGTCTTACCATTTATAATTGATTTTTGACATGATATAATGTACGTGCTGGCCTCTGCTTTTGGTTCAGTGTCATTAAACGTCAAGCTGTTCATACAAAGATCCACTAAAGTGATCAATATCATCTGCATGTCGTAATGTTTGTGAGTCAGCGAGCTGGAGCCATTCACATTATCGAGCCTCAGTCACTTTCTAAAGGTCTAATATGATCTGTATGCCTTTCATGACTCCATAACTCAACTTTATGGTGATGCGCTTGTGTCACTTAATGATTTTCTGGGCTACGCTTGCCACTGCCAGACATCTGAGCGGTGATTGGGGTTTTATGAGGCAAACGGAGCCTCAGGTGATCAGGATTGAATGAGGGATGGTTTGCACAAGAACACTTTGACCCTCCAGGCTGATTGTCTGTGATGTCAGTGTGGTCAACGATGCAGCTTTGTCTTTGGTCACGGTGGTCATGGCTATTGTGGCGGCCCGTGGTGGTGATGAGGCGATCGAGCTGCAAACCGACATCCATCTGGCATAGCAGCTGGAAAATCAGGAGGTGTCTGTGCAGAGCAATAAAGATGCCTATGATTATTTTATTCCATTCATTTCTTTAAAATTCTAATCATTTTACAGGATAAGGGTAGGCCTTTCACAACATTGAAACAGGAGCTGACGATTAATTGTCATATAAATAATTGACAATATTATTGTCTAGTTCAGTGGTTCCTACATGTTTTCAGCTCACAACCGAAAGATATGGCATAAATAAATAATCATAATTATTATTATTTATTCATTATTTATCTGTTCAGCTCAAGACCAAAATTTTGTCATCTCCTAGAAAAACATATTCTAAAAATTATATTCTAGCATTTTTATGTATTTTACTGTTTAATAATTCACAAAATGAACAACAAAATGAGCAAAATAATCACATAAATGAGCAAAATTTGTGAATTTCCCCTTTTTTTGGGAAAGTATCAATCAATCAAAATATTCAAGAAAATGAATAAAAATCAACAACATAATCAACCCAGTTACTTCTGTTATTTTTACCAATTTTTTTTGTACAGGTGAATTGAGATAATTGTCCCAATTATGTGAAATAATCATAATTATCCTCAAAATATTTGAATAATGTTGTAATTGTGGCAGTCCTAGATATCGCTCAGATGTACACACAGCCCAGCAGAGCTATGTTTATTTGCTGTTTGTTAAATATTTCAGCCCCCCCCCCCCTTCCATTTCAGATACAAGCAGGCTTTATTTTGGAGGCATTTCCATATTCCCAGATTAGACTTTCGGTCTTCTCCACCCTTCTTCAGTCTCATTGATGGGGGCTTTTTGAGTCTGGACCAGCTGAATTAGTGTGTTATTAAGCCTTTCTCCCCTGACCCACTTCCCCGTTGCTCTACACAGCAGACAGCAGGAACTGGGAAAGCAGTGTAACAGTCTCAGGATAAGTTTCACTGTAAATGGACCTCTTATGTGCAGCAGGTTCTGACTGTGCACTGAAATGAGGCGTTGATGAAAGCTTCTCCGTTTCTCATCAGGCTCCCATTCAGGACTTGGAATGGATTTTTAGACCACAGTCACAGTCATTAGACATCTGACACACAATGCAACAATAGAGAAAGGATTTATATTCACCATTCTCATATACTTTAAATAGTCATAAGCTGTCTTTTTCTGTATTTGAAAACAGAAAGGCCTATAATGTAAAGTGTGAGCATGGCTTATGCAAATTAAAGAGCTAATAGTAAACTATAAGTGGACATATCAATTGTGACATACTTTCTGACCTGGACTGACCTGTTGAAGTCAGAAGTGACCATAATCGGACAAATGGGGCAGAGCAGCTCAGCAGACATAAAAGGTAAGGGGTTACAAGTAAGGTAATGTTGAATGATAGCTTAGTAGAACTCCATTCAGTGCTGCTAAACACAATTGTTTTATGGTGTTTTTAGAGTAACCGCTTAACCACAAGTATAGTCAAGCTGTCTGTCTGGAAAATGTGTTGTTTTAAATGAGTAAAGGCTGTGAAAGTCTGACTCTGCAGGTGCTGGAGCTGTCATGCAGACCTTTCAATTAAAGCCTATTCATTCTATAATCAGCTTTCATTAGGATGTACATGGCAAACATCACATTTAACTTCATGTTAGCTGACTTATTTATTTCATTAGAATAAAATCTGTTTTTGTTGGATTCCTGAATCATGTGAAATAGATTGCAATGAAGGCATTTTCCACACAGTAACTGAGAAACTCTATTAGTGCTCTGTCTCTAGTTTTTAGCTCTGTCTCTACTCTTTTCTTTTGTCTCTCCTCTGTCCACTAACCCCAATCAGTCAAGGCAGATGTCCTCCTGCCCTGAGTTGGTTCTGCTGGCGGCTTTTCTGTTCCATTAAATCCTTGAATTATGAAACTCCTGGACATAATCTTGGATTATGATTGGTGCTATACGACTAGAATAGAATAGAATAGAATAGAATAGAATAGAATTGAGCCTTGTGAAGAACTGGCAACTCATCCAGGATGTACAGTACCCCGCCTTCACCCTAAATCAGCTGGGATAGGCTCCGGCACCCCCTCTCCAGACCCTTGTCAGGATTAAGGGGTAGAAAATCGAGTTGAACTGGATTGGGTTGAGTTGAGTCGAGTCGAGTTGAGTTGAATTTAATTGAATTGAAGTTGGGTTTGATCTCCGTATGGTATTGTAAGGCTCGACCTTGAATTGTGAAGTGATTGGTGCTATACAAATACAACTGAACTGAACTCCTTGTGACAGAAATTACAGTCTTAAATATACTGTAGAAAGAGCATTGAAATCCCAGACTTTTACTTTCATATATCCATACAGTGTTATCTCAAAACTTTATACTTTTAAATGAATGAACTTCTCAATGAGCATATTTAACAAAGATAGAAGAGACAGCTATGCTATCATTGCTTTGAAACCCTCAGAAAATTCCAGTGTAGGTTGATATTGTCTCTTGATGTCTATTATAATGTGGTCAGTCCAACTTCTGACCTACTGTATAAGGTGAATACACCAGTGTGTTGTGTATGATGCCAACAGCTCATGCTGAAGGTAATGCTTTCAGGAGTAGAGGGCATCTGATGGGTGAGCTATTGTAACCCCTGTGAATGACGCCACTACCTCACTTCAATCAGCCGAGCTACAGAAATGGCTTCCAGAGGGTTCAGGGAATGTGAGAGCATTCACTCAAAGAGGGGGCTGCCCCAGATAAAGAGGGTTAGCTGAGTAAACAAATAATAATGATAGAACAGTGTTGTTATTGTAAGAGCAAGTAGCTGGCAAAGGAAACTCAGGTCCTTGAACTGTGGCATTTTCCCACAGTCACAAATTATCACAAAACTATCCTGAGCTGAAAACCAGCAAGAATCACTTTAGTTTAAACCGTATTTTAATGAAAAAAGTTGAATTTATTTATTAGGGAGACCTTTGACACGCTGATTCATATTTTTAGAAGGATCAAAAATGTTGCACTGAGGAATCCACAGTGCATAATCCTGGAGAGTATTTAAGTCCACTGATGTCACCACGTCTGTGAGGCTTTAATGAGAAACAGTGCTGATGTCAAATTCTTCCCCAGCTCCCATCTGGAAGAAATAAAAAAAATATGGCTACTAAAAATAAGACTCCACTTGAGATGATAACAAGGATTTAGTGCCATTATCTGTGTAAATACAGTGTGTGGCTAGCCCCACATTCATTTTAAAATTCCATCTCAACCTGCGTGAGCACTGACTGTAAAAAAAAAAAAAAAAAACTCCCCCGAAATAGGCTGCAGTAATTCCTTTGAAAAGTCAATGATGGTTGATTTAAATATTTTATGTGGTTAAATTATTGGATGCTCAGCTCCCTTTTCAGATCACTTGACAGAATGCGGTGAGGTGCTTCACTGAGAGGTCTTTGTTCGAATTAACCCACGAAATAAATGCAGCCAAGCTGGGAAATATTGGAAGTGAGAGCCAAAAAATTGAGCCATCTGTCTTATAAGTATGTATTTGAACACTTTTTGTATAGTTGTAATGATTTTGAAATAATTTAGATACACTAGCCCACGTTGTATTTTGGTAATTCTAACCAAACCTGGTGTGAAAAGTATCAAAATCTCCCACTTTAATTCCAACAATGTAATGACCACCAACAGTTTTTTAGATACAGTATATCCATTTCACATCCCTATAAGAAGCTGTATCTGCCCCTATTATTTTTAAAATATCTCAGGAACATTTTGAGAGAATGCTGCAAAATTTGGTGCATTCACTTGGACTCAAGAATGAATTAAAGCGATGCTAGTGATCAAAGGTCAAAGGCACTGTGACATCACATCAGTCCATACTTAGCTCAGGAATCATTTGACAGAATGAAGGAAAAATTTTGTGCAATTCAGTTAGAGGGAAGACCAATTTGGTGGTCAAAGGTCAAAGGTCAAAGTTGCTGGTACCTCATGTCGGTCCATTGTTGAATGAAAAATGCATTAGTTGAATGAATTCCTTCAGATTTGACACAAACATTCACTCAGAGATAAGATGGTTAGAGTTTGGTGACAAAAGGTCAAAGGTCAAGGTTATCATGTACTTGCATAAAAAGTATTAGTAAATGGAAAAACTGCATGGACAGAATATGGACTCAAGTACATTTACTCAGTCACATGTACTTGAGTATTTTTTCCGCAAAATATATACTTCTGAGAGTAGTTCTGCTACAAAATAGTTTTTACTGTTACTCTGTTACATTTATGGTGGGGGAAAAAAGGGTACTTTTACTCAGTTACATTTAATCGTAGCTCAGTGAGTAAAATGAACAAAACACAAAAAAGGATAAATTAAACAAAAATAACACCAAAAAATTAACACAAAATTAAATTGATGAACACATATCACTAAAGTAAATAAAAAATACATGACAAAATGAGCAAAAATGATCAAAAATAATTAAGTAAATATTCAAAAAAATACTAAAATAAAAGAAACATCTTGCTATAACCACATCTTGAGCTGATCTTGTGTTTTTTTTTTCTTGATGTCTGACAGTAAACAGGGATTAACATCATGTAATTTCACATTTTAGAACTTCTGGATGTGACATTGTATTTTCACTGCACTAATCAAAACATTGTTTGTGTGTCAGCTGAGTGCTTCCAAATGACTGAACTGGAACTTTTGCATGTAAGCTCCCACAAGTCCTCTTTTTTGGTTTTACAGCATTCATCTCATTTTGTTTTATAGACAGGGAAAAAAACTTTAATAAGGTTAGGACAAATGCTCAAACAATGAATAATATTGCTGCTGTCCACACAAACACAGCATATTTTTTTTCCACCCACAAAAGTGACTCAAAATGTATTGCTTAAACACATGCAAGAATGTTCCCTCTCACTGCTTAGACAACTCTTAGAGAAAACAAAAAGTTAAAAATAAGACGGAGGTCTTATATTCCCAAATTGGTTGTAATCCCAAGGCATTTTTCATTCATACTCTGTTTGGCGAGAGCACCTGGCCTGGGGTTTGAATGAGGTCAAATCATCGGTGACCGGACTAACATCAAGTCTTCCAAATGATCCACACCCAAGTATGACTTCCTTTCAGAATTGTTCATACCAAGAGAAAAACAGACCAAACCCCATGTCACCCGGATTCACCATGGAATTGAAAATATCCCAAGTATTCTAACCACTCAGCACTGAAGACATAGGTAGATAGATAGGTAGATAGATAGATAGATAGATAGATAGATAGATAGATAGATAGATATACTTTATTGATCCCACAAAAAGGGGAAATTCACAAACTCGCGCCTTGCAGATTGGGGATAAAAGTGGGGGGAGGGGGAAAATACAATCGGAAAAGAGAGAAAAAAAAAAGCACAGTTTCCAGAATTGCGCTTAGACGTGAGCAAAATTATGAAAACGTAGAAAAAAACCCTCTTATTGCACATTTAGACAACAGTTTCTTTACATTAACAAAGCAAGGTCAGAGAGAGTTGGGGTGTGTATGTAAAATGTGCATATGATCAATAGATGCATTGTGTGTTACCAGTTCTGATAGAAAGTCAAGAATCCTTCCTCAATGTAAATTGTGCAGATCTTAAATTCCGTGGTGGTCATCATGGCCACGTGTGTCCATAGAAAAGTTCACCTGGATACAGTCAAGCATCAAGCATCCTCTCCCCAGTGCACTCGTCAGATGTCAAGTGCCATGGTGCCCCACCCTAGCAGGCAACATGTCCTTCAGAAAACTTCATCCAGCTTTCAACCAGTATGTTTTATGAAAGCGGGGGAGGTGGTGGTAGCAGCACAATCTTCGAGCAGAGTCCGCTCCCAGGGGGAGATTACACACAGCTTGTTCCCAAGGACGAGGGATCAGAGAAAGTCAAAACAAAGAAAAGCCAGTCGCTATACAGAGACAGACAGGGATTTCATTTCCTCAATACTCCAATTTAATATATTTTTTGCACCAGACTTCAAAGATCACTTCTGTTAAGAGACCCGCAGCACCTCCGTGTTGTTACCCACTCTTTCAATTTTACCTCAGAAATCGTCCATGCTTGTGCTGCCAGATTCTCTTCCCACCTGCGTAATTTGAGACAAAGCTCTATGGGGCTCCGAACAGCTCTCTCAGTTCTTCTGTCGATAACCAGGAAAAATACGCAAACCAATCAGCATAAATCCTGTTATCATGGTTCCGAATAGATAAATATCCATCACATCCCCAGTGGACAGCGTCTCAAAAACACATAAGTTCCTGTGCGTCCACCGATTCCTACATGTCCAGCAGCCGCTGTCCTCAGAGGACCTTAGGTTCTCCTCAACCCGTCTCCTGTGTGTCAGTTTCATTGAGGTCCAGCTGGTCAATTCCATGTTGTTTTGAGTTTTTTAGGGGGGACACTCCGGCAGAGAATGAGCACACAACCAGCCATCAACCAGCCACTAGCCCACCAACAGAGATGCATTTCATATCAACATTTTTAGATAGATGTGTATCCAAGTTATAATACAGTGGAATGCCAGGTAACGAATGCTTCTACCAACAAAAAAATTCAGGTAACGAAAAAAATCTGGCCAAAATTGTGTCACGGCTGATGAAAAAGTTTCGGATTACGAACTTCGTAACCCGTAAAATTTCGGTTTATGAATTTCATAATTCGGGTCATGAATTTTTCACCTATTATTTCACCTAATTTTTTCACTTTTTTCACCTAAAATACTGCTTCATTTTGTGTTTTTTTATCATGGGACCTAAGATAAATGACTGTCTCCATCTCATCCTTCTCTGGTAAGTGTCTTTATAAACCAATAAATGTGCACATACAAATGTGCAATACATACTTTACATGGGCGTTTTCATTGGTCCAGAACAGATTCATTGGTTTTACATGTATTACTATGGAAAAACTCGCTCTGGCTAATGAATAATTCGCCCAATGACCATGACGCCGGAACGGACTAAGTTCATTAGCTGGGGCACCACTGTATTATAGCCACTCATCTTAGAATTTATCCTCACAGGTAGCCATTTTTTTGGTTTAGATTCAGACAGAACCAGGTCAGAGCAACCACTTAAAAGCCCCTAATGCCTGTTGACATTCAGTGAGATATTACATTGCGAATAAACATAACCTTGGTTTGCAGAACATACAATGGTGTCATTTTATGTGGGCACTCGGGTAGCAACGTGAAAAAGTCTAAAAAAGCCTGTTCTTCATGCAGTTTAAACCAAATTAAGGTTTCCGGATGTGTGACACTCATTGTGTTTTTTCTGGAGGCAATGCAATGCAACACTCGGTGCAACAAACAATGCATTTATTATTTAACAAGGGAACTTCAGTAAGGACATTCTTATTTACAGCAAGGCCTTACGAGAGGGGGTTACCTAGGTTTATTCCACCCACACCATCGCTGCATGTATTACTGTCTGCTGGGAATATTTCCTTTTTCTTCATGGTCATGTATCTATTTAAGATGTGAACGCATTAGTTATTCACTCCCCCATGCAAATTTTCAAACTTTTGCTTTCTTTTTCAAACGGGCAATCTTTTGGCCACAAGCCTGTTTTGTTAACCCTAAAGCTACTGCCACCCCCACAATCTGTCTGGAAAGATGAACAAAAATATGGCAATCACCCCATCCTGCAGCACTGCAGAAATAATTCATGACCTCAGGAATAATCATTGCAGCACGTCCTGCAGCAGAGTTCAGAAGTCACCACAACCCATCTCTTTTCATATTTCTCATTATTATTCTTTGGCTACACCGTTCCCTCCCCCATCTAAAAAAGAAATCACCCCATTGTATCTTGATCCTCTCTCCATCACTGTCTGCTTAGATAGGAAATACAGAGCTGAGTGGCACAGGTGGGTTTCAGGATGACAGTAGTGCAAACAAACAGCATCCTCTTGTCATATTACCATTTCCCTGGTTATGGTTCCCTGCATGCCTTCAGGGCCAATCTCCACTCCCCATCCCGAGGCAGGAAGACATCGAGGGAAGGAAATCAGAAGCTGACATTAATGCTTTCTCAAGCAGGAATGCAACGCTTTGCCTCCGACATCTGCCCGGCACCTTGGTTGGCTGACTCTACACCACAGACAGGCCCGAATCAATAAATCAACCTCTGGATTAAACAGACGAGAGTGGTGATAAAGCTGAGGTCTGAAGCTAATGCACGTGAAATGTCAGGGAATCTGACAGGAAGTGTCTTAAGCAAAAATATCTCTGTAAAAACATACTCTTGGGGGTCATGGGATTGTTGCAAAAGAATTTGTAATATTTGTGTTTTTGATTTGTTACCTGGGATGTTATCCCATCTCGTCCTCTCAAATGAACTTCAGAAGAGAAGGCCACTGATGAATGCACTTTTTCTTTGGATTTCATTTGGCTTTTCCAGTTAGGGTCATAAAACAAGGACTCTCTGTGGGTAATCTGAGGTATGTTGAAATCTTTTTGGTAATAACATAAATCTCTACAGTATCTAAATGTAATTCTGGGCTCGCAGATGCACTGGTGACAAATTAAAAGCAGCGAGTTGGAAGAAAACTACTATAGCCCCTTTGACATAGTGTAAAGTAAGCAGCAGCCAACAGGATGACAGAAAGCATACAGTCAAACTTTAATGAGAAGAGGCAAGAAATGCTGGAAGAGTGAGCTGTAAAGTGCAGATAATGCTGAATGGATCCTCTTGAGGGTCTTTTGTTCAATCTATAATGTGGCTAATTTCCCGTGAATGAGCCGGCGCTTGATCAAGCCTCTTCTCCCTTGCAAATGCTTCAGCTCCAGTGTGGCTCACTGAGGTGTGGCGCCTGTCTGGCAAAGCCTGCATAAACAGAAGTCCCAACTTCTCTCTGTGAACCAACTAACATCTGTTTAGCATCAGTTCCCTTCTCTGATCAGCCCTTTCCTCTGTCACTTTGGAACAGGCTTTTTTCTCATGCTCTTTGTCTCTTTTCAAAGCACTCTCTGTTTTCACTTCTCTTTGCTTCAGCATTAATCAAGGTGTTCAGTGATATGATTGTCTACATTGTAACTTTTAGTCAACTACTGTACAAGTTGATGGGATTTGTTTGTGTGTTTTAATCTACAGAATGAGCTTTACTCTTTTTGTTTACCAGCTCCAGTTGTAGGTGAGGGATGGTTTGAGATACTGTAGGTACAGTGGGATTTTGTCCTCAACCGATTACAGTGCTATAAAGTTTTTTGGAAGTTTAGGACATAAGCGAATTATATTTATTGTATTTTCCAACTTTAAATTTTAGTTGAATGGTGAACGCTTGCTGTGTTATCAGCTACCAAAACTATTCTCATGATCAATGTGGAAAACATATCACAGATTTGGTGTAATTTGTGGCACAGAGCCATGGCCTAGTCACTGAAAGTGCCTGGTCCAATGCCACTGCCTTCATTACCACATGCAACTATATCATCCTGGTCTTGAGGTCATCGTCCATCCTACCACAGTTTTATGTTTTCTTTGATTGCTTTCTTGGATGTTTTATTCTAGAGGCATGTAACACGATGGCAGGTTTAGCTGCCAGTGCTGCTCAGGTAAACTAGGGTGAAATGAACTCAGTAGAGACACATTCAAGATGAACTCCCATGCTTTTTCAGGAGTGTCTTCCACGCATCCCCATCAGGCTTTTTATAGTAGTTTTTGAACTCTGTGCTTGCATCACAAACATGTCTTAAAACACATCGGAAAATTCCACACACAGGATATTATTTAGATCAACCAACCATGTTTTGTTTTCATTCAAATCAATCCTTGTAATCTCTTTTTTTTGCCTCAAGTTTCACTCCTTTGCATTTGCATTGAGCTGCTCCCTGTAAGGCCTGCAACTCTTCACCATCACACCTACATGTAACTGCTCTCATAACTACTGCCTGGTAATGCAGAGTGCGTCTGATAGTTACAGGCATATCCTAAAGTAGGGCTGCTGCTACCCAGAATGGGCCATGACATATTTTCCTGTTCCTGATTAGTGTTGTGACCCCTGTAGTATACTTTCCCAGAATATAATGTTGCCATTGTACATTCTTGTAAGCCTCAATTACTTATAATTTCTGGAATAGATCTCTTCTTTCACCATTGCAGCCCAAAATAATATTACATATCTACTGTATTTTGCCTGTGACAATTGCATGGGCCAGTTCTGGCACAAAAATAAGGCACACAAATGTCTTGGTTAGGGTTAGGAAACAGGTTGAGGAAAGGACTTTATATGACTTGATCTGAAAAATGTGATTTAAAAAAATGTTGCACAAGTCTGAAACTTTGGATGCGAAAACAGTTGCTGGTGTTTTTGCCATCCGTCTGTCTATTGAGGAAAAACTGGGTAGGTGCTCAGATTACCATAAGCCAGTTTAGGATAGGGTAAGGTTTGCATTTATTGAAGTACAGAACTGGTTGAAGTTAATGATAATGTTGGGTTCTTATACATACGTACATCTCAAAAAATTCTATAATACTCCTACTGGAACACATAAAGGGCTTTGAAAAATGAATAGTGAAGTTGATTTATCTCCTTTGTTGTTTTTGTTTCTAAACTCTCTGATCTCTGAATATCATCTCTCTCCATTGGCAGCCTCCCTATTTTTCCCCTGCACTCTTTTGCACTGCCAGGTCCAGGTTTCCTTTTCATTCCTGTCATCGCCCCTCTCCCTCCCGCTCAAACTACACCTGGCTGAATATTGGCCCCCAGATGATAATAAAAAACCCCAGCTACCCTGAGGCTTTTAAATTCTGGGCACAGTCACACCACAGACTGACTGCCCCCACCCTGCATCCCTGTTTTCCTAGATTCCCATCCTGTCTGGAAACATTGGTACCAGCCTGGACACACTGCGTATTTGTTTTTATTTCAAAAAAGCTGCATTCCTGGACTGCTCCTCCCTGCTGTGTGTTTTTGTAGAATGTAAAATTATGCCAAGAGTCACAGGGACAAATAGACTCTTTGTATTAACATGTGACTGTCAAATCTGAAACATCCTTAAAGGGCTACCACCAAGAGGAGACATGCATTACAATCTTCTTTTGCACCGACAATGTGCACACAACTTCTCTCTTAAAGCTACAGTTGGTAAAAAAAAAAAAAGAGTCATATTTGTTGAAAGTGTCACTTTTTTCTGGTAGCAGGTCACTAATACAGTCATTTGGGGGCAAAAATTGAGCCTTTTGCATTATCTACAGCCTGAAATTTGATTTTCAAAAAATCCACCACCCCTGTTATGGTTCCACCTATGAGCAATAAGGCTAGTGTTAGCTGGCTGTCAGTCATTCTCACGCACATGCTCTAGATACCGTAATTTCCGCACTATAAACCGCACCGGATTATAAGTCGCAGTTGCAGCATTCACCCACCAGATGTCGCTGTGCTACAACAAGTGACCGTACTGCCTGCAGTTGCGTAATGCTT
>JAQQAE010009920.1:0-14344 GCA_029823295.1 Pseudamia nigra
CGCATCACTGTATAAGCCGCAGGGTCGGCAATGTGTGAAAAAAGCCGCGGCCTATAGTGTGAATTTTACGGTAAGTGCTTACACAGTGAAATTACTTTGTTTGGCAATGCTTGGTGAGGTTTTACCACCTCAGTAAGCCAGTGGTTAGCTTACCCATGAGACCCCTGGCATACTATGCTCCGGTCCACCACCACCACCATTTGTCCAAATATAGTTACATCCTATTTTTGGTTGTAATGATAAACCCTAAGAGCTGTGAAAATGAATTTGCTCAGTGTTGTCATTTCTGAGAATTCTTACAACATGGACAACAGGAAAACAAGCCATTTTAATTTTTTTGTAATTTGTGACATCACAGGTTATGACCAATCATAGTTGAGCTCAAATGCATTAGTTCCACCCCAGGAGAATTCTAAATTTAAAAATGTACAATTCATATTTCAAAGCACCACAGCTTGCAATCAATTATATAGGTATATATACATACCTACTGTATTATATAAATTAACCTCCACCCCCTTGAGAAACTGGCTGACATTCCAATTTAGTCCATAAAAAGTGCATTATTGTGTGTATGCAATAGTCTTGTCTCGGAACTTGATCCCATGTCACCGTGGTAATGGCCTGTCTCATACGTATGAAAATGAAAGTAATAGTAATATTAACAATAATAGTGATATATAGACACATACTGTACTTAGGATGCTCATAATAAAACAAATGGATATACTGAAGTGTTCTTGACTTGTATAACATTATAAAGGCACTGTTGTCTTTAGGTATTACATAAACTGGAAGTGGCCTTTTGTTGATCATAACGTACATACACTGAAAACGAATTCTTTACAGCCAAGTATTAAAAGTAAATACTGTACTGTAATCTATAAAACATCTTTTAATCCTTACATCCACACCCAGGACGTTTTACTGGCAGTAATGACCAGAGCCAATAAAAGTTCACTTGTGTCTAGTGTTTGTGCATAATGAGCATGCACCAATAAAATAAAACTGAGATGAGAGGAAAAGAATGATGGGAAAGTCATTTGGTAACAGTGACGGAAGTTATAAAATTCTCATCGGTGGGCGAAATATAAAAGGGCTGCACAAAATTTGAATAGTCTTTTACATTCTCATATTCACACACAGGCAACATCAAAAAAAAATCACCCACAAGAAAAAAGGAAATCAGAAGCAGAGCAGGGTGAGTATCTCCTTTTATTTCAGGAGGTAAAACATCCACATGGATCCGTACATGAGTTTTTTATATATGTTATACATTATTTCATGAATCAACTCTTTACTAGTAGTTTGTAAATTTAAATTAGATGTAACTTTTGTCTCTGTAAAAACATGACATTTTTGTTCATTTTTGGGTTCATTTGTTCAGTGTTGGACTATTTTGTTCTTTCTCAGTTTGTTTATTTTTTTATTTGTAATCATCTTGTTACTTATTACATTTATTTTATTGCATATATTGTTCAATTTTGTTTATTTTCTTGACTATTTTGCTCATTTAATGTTCATCTATCTTATTCAGTTTTGTTCATTTTCTTACTCATTCTCTAAATTTTTTTCATGATTGCAATTATTTCAATTGCCTTTATAAGCTTACACAGAAAAGGTACAAAAAATACAATGTTTCATGCTAAAATTTTCCAGGAGGGTCCAGCGGTGCCTGACTAAAAGTGTCAAGCATTTCTGGGATCTCTCAGATGAAAAAAAAAAAAATCACGATCTCTGTCTTGCTTTTGTAATCAACCATACTTTTTTGCCTGATAGATTTACTTGCCACCATGCTTTAAAATGTCACATTGTCATAAACTGCATTGCATTTTACCAGCATACCCTTGTTTTTTTATCTTTTAACGAACATTTTTGGAGATGTGAAAGTAGATAAAACAAAGTTTAAGGTCAACAAATGTTCAGCACATATAGTAGAACTAATCACAGATGTGAGACACTGAGTTGTTGTCTCTTATCTATACTAGGTGTCTCTTGTTCTTCAGTATTTATTAACTGAACTCTTTGTATGTTACTTTTGCTTTTTCAGGCCCTTAGTCTGTGATAAAGTCTGATTGTTTGATTTATTGATTACTTAAACATCAAAGCGAGTCCTACAGCAGAATAAAGTTGCAACTTTATATTTATGTCAAGACAAAGTCTACATATTCTTTCAGTTTGCACTCCGACCTGTGGAGTGCAAACTGAATAGTGGTTTATCTTCATGTCATTGTGGTTTATCTTCATCCTTTGTCTTTCATGAAAATCTGATCAGTGTAATAGTGAAACAGAAAAATGAGTTTGAAGTTTTTTTTTACCAGTGTTTGTGATTATTTTTAGACCTTTTGTTCATTTTTAATACTTTGTTTAAACTTACTTGCTATTTTGTTCCATTTTGGTTCACTTTTGAATTATTTTGCTCGTTTTCCTTCTTAATTTGTTTATTTCAGTCATTTTCCTGATAATTTTGTTCATCGCTCTTTGCTTTCTTGATTAATTTGCTCATTAAAACTGGCTGCAAAGTATCATTAAACCTAAAATATACCACCAGATTCTTTTGTATGTGCTCAATAATGTTCTGTTCACTCATAAGGAAACAACATGAAGGTGACATCAATGCCCCTGCTTTTACATCTGCTTCTGTACTGTTCACCTCAGACATCAGGTAAGTGTTGTTTTACACACTCGCCAGTGCTTTGGAGGTTCTGTTATTTCACTTTATCCAACTTCTCCCCCAAGAAAGTGTCAAGATCATCGCCACTCCAGATATTGACACAGAGGGAATTGTACTGACGAAGCTGAAGGAGACTGTATCTTTGGTCTGTCAGCATGAAGAGGCTGAAGAAGAGCTTGTCTGGAAAAGGAATGATGCCTTCATCAGCCTGAAGGAAGAAAATAAGAAGGGTGAGAGCAAAGTTTGCATTTCACCCATCGGCTATGAGGACAATGGGGCCACATTTACCTGTTACCTGGGGAAGAACAACACAGCTCGAGCGTCAGTCACCCTGAATGTCATATGTAAGTGAGAACTTGAATGTCTGCTTATTAAAATTCTATATCTGTTCTGTACTTGTTGTCTCACTGTGCAAAAAAAAAAATCTGAGACACAATTGGTTTGGTGAGAAAGAAAGTGTTTAATACATAGTTTCATTTTTAAAAACATCTTCCTTTACTATTGCAAACCTGCAAATCTGACGTGTTTTGGCGGGGCTGAAGAAAAATCTATTTAACCATAATTTTTATTACACATTAGTCTAAGAAAGATTCATTGGCATCCAACAAATTTCAAATGTTCTGTTTATGCAGATCAATATTAACTTTATTGATCACTAGGCATAATGTTTTTATCCTAATGCAAAACATAAAAACAAGCAATCAGTGAATTATTTACAGAAAAGCTGGTCTTTCTTCAGTCGCTTATTTCATGGAAACATTTCACCCAGCATACTACTGTCTTTTTAACAAAACTTATACACTTATAAAATTATACAGGCTGACAAAATACATCATATTAGTTGAAAAGCCTACTGGGGCAAAGTATGTTTTGATTTTTATTTTGCATTACATTTTATTTTTAACGACATGCTGTATACGATGCCTAACAAACCTAGACGATATAAGGTTTATGCCACAAATGCCCTAAATTAACAGTACTGGTAATTAAATAATTTTTAATGTTTCTTTAATAGTTAATGCATTAGTATTTGTAAGCTCTTTAATAAAAATTATGTTTTTAATGGTAAAATATTATTATTCTTGTTATCCATGAATTTTCAAATTTACTATTTTACAAAAAAATAGGAGAGCACATTATAAGTTGATTAAGATGCCAAATTGCAGGAATTTAACAGGAAAAAAAATGTTAGTGGTTGAATGTTATGTTTGATTAATTTCTGACTTCTCAGCGGCATCCATTGTGCCAGCTCAAATTGTAGATAATCATGAATTCAGTTTGAAATTCCTCAGTCCCGTTCATGGAGAACTCACTGAAAAGGACAGAGTCCACATTAAAGTTCTTCATGATGCTGGATGGTCATTGAGATGAACAGAACAGGAGATGTGATATATTTAAGCACTGTACATTAAATATATTGCCTTATAATATAGTATACTGTATATCCTATTCAACATTACAGAAATGTTGGCCTGGTCCCAGAAGAAACACATTTTTTGAAGTTAAAATCAAATGTGCTTGAAACGTTGACATGTTAGTAATAATATTTCCCATGTTCTTTCCCTTCAGATGGTCCACAGTTGTCTGGTTCAGAGGATGTTACAGTGGAGGAAGACTCATCTTTTTCTCTGCATTGTGATATCGAGGCCAATCCACCTGTCTCTTCTGTGTCATGGAAACTAAATGGAAGTGCAGTGGATCTGTTAGCAGGTGGCTTCACTGTTACCACCGGCGCATTTACAACCACACTGACCTCCGGCAGTGCAGAGGAAAGCCTTCATGAAGGCACATATCAGTGCTCAGCAGTTTTTCCTGTAAATGGAACTTACAGCAAGGTGTTTCACATCAATGTAACAGGTAAGTTCACGCGCTTATATTGAATCTTAATGTCAATCTGTTATTTTAGTTAATAATCATGGGCCAACCGCCTTTATCCATACATAGCAAAGACCATGAAGTTTCCCCTGATGCCCATGATAGCAGGATTGGTGGTTGTGTTCTTTACAATCCTTCTGGCCATCATTTCACGTTGGAAAAAAATCACAAAGGTACGATAACACACAAAATACTTACACTACAACTACATGAATCGCTTAAAAAGGAACCTGATGCTTTATTTCTTTTTCACAGTGCTGCAAGTGATTAATCCCCAATTAACTGGGCTGCATTTCACCAAAGCAGAGAAACTATGAAGACTCCTCTTCTATAAACTTCTTCTGTTCCTGTTGTTTTATGTTAAATTATATTTAGCTTTTGATAAATGAGTCTTGTACAACAGTCTATTGTGGTAGTTTTGACTATTGATTATGCACTGTATTTGAGTAAATATCCTATAACTTATAGTTTCGCTAAAATTATAGCAATAATAACATTTTGCAACCAGAGTTTGTGATGGAAAAGTGACTTTAAAGATATGTGTTTCATCATCAAATTTTTCTCTGAGGACCAACATTTTATTCTGTTCTGTTCTGATCTGTTTTGCTCTGTTTAAATTGCAGAATAAACAATGTGACCTACATTACCACTCAAAAGTTTTAGAACACCCCAATCTTTCTAGTTTTTTTTTTTATATACAAGCAGTTCAAGTTCAATGAATAGATTGAAATGGTACCAATGTAAGAGCTGAACTGCCAGAGGTAAAAAAAAAAAAAGTCTACCCATCGTCTACCCATAACTGAAAAAAATAATGTACATTTCAGAGTTATACAAAAAGGCCTTTTTTTTAGGGAACAGGACTGGAGGTTGATCAAGCGTTGGTGCAACTAATTCCTATGGGCGTCCCAAATTGGCTTGATTCAGCCTTATTCAAGCTTAATTAATTAAACAAACTTCGGACACCCGTAGGTATTAGTCACACCAACTTTCAACTTCAAGTTCAGCACTTAGCACTTACTGTGTACCATTTCAAGCTATTCATTGAACTCGACCAGTAGCTTATGTCTTGAACATTATTTGTCTCAGAGTCAAAATATTCCTACATTCACATTGAACTTTAACTCCAAAGTCAGCAATAAAATCAAGGCTTGTTAAAATCATGTTACACATTTACTCTTATTGAGACACAAGAACACAGTCACTGTCACTGGCCTTCACAAGGGTCAAAGATATGATGTTCTTACCCATAAAGTGGCACTTAACATGTTCACATAAAACAGTGAGACACCATATTGGTAAGACAGCACATTCAAGAGGAATTTACCTTTAGTAAGGTCATCTTGTTCAAGTGATCAAAGATAAAGACAATACTGTTAACCTCCAAAGCTGAGTGTACTTGTTTTTAATAAATGAGGATGTCATTCATTGCTGATCCATTTCAGGCTCTTTCCTTCTCTATATCAGGTTTACTGGGTGCTATTCTAATATACGCAAAGCTCAGATATCTTAAAAAAGTCTAACTGTTTACTTAAAAACTCTGTCAACTGCACTTGTGTTTTTACATATGTAATAGACTGTGTTAGACATGGTAAACGGAGGCCAGAAACTCAAAAATAAGAAGCCACTTTTTCAATATCGTCCACATTTAATTTCAGTCCAAACAGAGAGAAAAGATAGACAAAGGCTATATCGGAAGGCACCATGTGTCAGTAGTGACATCTGCTGGCCTTTTCTCTCATTTCATCCATTCAACACAAAATGTTGCAACCTAAAGAAATAGAATGACTAATCTATATGGAAATGCACCATACCATGTTAGAAATATAATAATAGATTAGAGTCACATCAGAGGAAAGCTGTAGAAAAATCTGCAGGAGAACTCAAAGAACAATGTTATAATGATAAAGAAAGCATCATATGTTTGCATTTAATGTACCTTGGAGAATATAGGAAACTACCTTACAGGAATTGCTTCAAGGCATTTAATTACAGTCAAGGACGAGATTAATACAGAGTACCGTAGATGTTCAAAATAAGTCCAGTGCAAATTCAGCAGAAGCATATGGCTGATCTGTATTTGTCTCCAATCCAATCGACTTTAATTTATTTAACTTTATACAACCATCGGGATTAATGTGCTGTACAGAGAAATAAAAGAAACACTGCTTACTTGAGACAGACAATAAAATATCAATACCTTCCTTAATCCCCATGAGGGTCGGAGGGGGTTCAATCCTAATGCCAGGTGGGAGGGCCTTTCTGTGTGGAGTTTGCATGTTCTCCCTGTGTCTGCATGGGTTCTCTCCAGGCACTCCAGCTTCCTACTAAAACATGCAGGTGAATTGGCTACTCTAAATTGTCCATAGTTGTGAATGATTGTCTGTCTGTATCATCATGAGGTCTCAGCCTGAAACTGTGAAGCACCTACAGATAACCAGCAATTATGATTGGCACTGCACAAACAAAATTTAATTGATCATTTTTCCCCTACAAAAAAGGGTCTCATGGTGTTAGTAAACTTGACTTCTATCAAGACAGTAAATAGGATAGATGAAATTTTGAGCTGAATTTCAGTTCATAAGTCCCATGCCAGAGGAATAGTTTCACCTGGAGAGGAAAGGTGCATATTCACAGTTATCTTAATTATAAATGATAGCCTAGTTTGTTAATTTTATATGCCGAGAGGTATAATTTTCAGCAAATGTAACCACAGGAAATTCTAACAAATCCATCATAATTTTAAAAAACTTAAGTATCTTTGTCAGAACAAGCTGGTTTCGTCAGAGGTGCTTAGTACTCAACTATATATACTCCATTACATGCACCCAAAAAAATTATACTTCTGAAAGTAGATGTTTCGGACAATACTTTCTACTCTTGCTCATTTACATTTGTGATGGAAAAATATCCTCTTGCTCAGTTATGGTTGGCCACGCACCTCAGTGAGTAGTCATTTTTAAAAACTACAGCCAGACTATGAACTGATGCTGTGTCAACCCCTCCAGAAAAATCATCCCCGTAAGCAAAAAACCATTAGAAAAAATTGAAATGAAAAAATAATAAAGCAAATCAAGAAAAATAAGCAAAGTAACCAACAACACTGAACAAAAAAACCTCAACAAAATAAGCAATAAAATGGAAAAAGTGATTAAAATAACCAAACATGTTAACACAAATAAACAAACTATTCATCAGTATTGAACAACAATGAACGAAATAAAAAAAACTAAAAAAGGAAACATGATAAAAATAATCAGGTAAATCAACAAAATAAGCAAACCAAGGTACAAAATGAGCAAACATATGACAAAATAATAAAGCAAAACAAAAAAAAATCAGCACAATAACTGCCAATGCATAAAATATCAAGAAAATCAACAAAATTACCAAAATTGTCAGGAAAGTTAACAAAATGAGCAGACTAAAGAAACTGAACAAAAATCAACTAAACAAGCAACAGGAAAAAAAAACAAAATAAGCAAATCTTGATCAATGCCGAGTTTGTTTTTCTAGATGTATGAAATTGATCGGTATTTTTACATTTTCTTACATACAAGTCGGTAATAAATTCCACATTATGAAGTTACTACTTGAGTAATTTTTGTGAGACACTTTTTACTTTTGCTCAAGTACTTATTTCTTATTTCCACTGCTTCTAGAGTTATTAGAAGTAACAATACATTTACTCGAGTACTGCATTTGTTTACCCACCACTGGGTTTCATAAGCTCTTATCCACTATCAATATGTCTTCTCAATATGTCAATGTCTTAATTCAGACGAAATGAATGAATGCATGAATACAAAAATAAATTCACAAAGAAAGCCAAGTCACTTACTTTGTCATTGACTCTTCGGTAATGGGTAATAATTAATACTTTTTCACTCTTTTTTCATAAACATTCGGGATCATACTTAAGTCCGCGGTGCTGGGGAACGTGATGACGTCACCGCGTTGGCGTTGCGTGCCGGGCGTGGTGTTGTGTTCTGTGCTGGTTGTGTGCAGTCACCGCCAAATTCAAACAGGGAAGGAGATAATTGACACAGAGGTTTCTGTTCAGCCTAGCGACAATTAAAGGTGAGTTACAAGTCAAGTGCACTGTCGAAGTTTTGCTAACTCAGATGTTTTGTCTTTTTTCTGACATATAACGTGGGGTTCGTTCAGTGTAAATGTAGGTATTTAACGATATGTCGCTAACGTTGTTAACACAAGTATGCTAACTTCTTCACAGACAAAGCCTTTCATGTGTTTGTGGTCGTATATTGTTAATCCATTAACACCTACTAGAACTGGTGGGACGTAATGACTTTAGCAGTTATAAATCATTCCGCTTTCTTTCTCTGGCTACATATGAATGTTGTTAAAAGGGCAACACAGTCTGAAGAAAGAAACCGTTCTGATCAAACAATAGCAACGGACGATTGTTTCGTTATAGTCATAGGTAATGGAGCTCATTTTACCTAGAGTTGGTTTTGTACGTTTGGTATTATCATTATGGTAAGTGTAATATATTACTGCCAGCAGTACACCTAACAGATACTTATACTTGAGAAAGGCCGTGTCGAATATCTTATTAATTAATACAATGGGGTATTTTTCTGTCTTAACTGTCATGTTATTTAGCCTTCATGCCATGTTGTGGAAACCTTATTAGTCGCACGATGAATAATTATTTTACAGGGGTTAGGTTTTCACTGTTGTCTGGGGTTCAACATTTTCCCCAAGTTTGTCAAAGACTTAAACAGATTGGGTGTCTGAGGGCTCCTGACCAACACAATTATTCGTTTCGGGAAGTTAAAAACTATATGTTTATGTCATTTTGGTCCATTATTGTGTAAAAACGTTAGAAAAACTAGAACAGTTTAGAACATCCAAAAAGTATAAAACAGCACTTGAGGAGCCAACTGCAACAGATCAGTTCTGTTTTTATGCTCTCCACATAATTTGTATTAAGTTGGTTTGGGTGTAATGATGAGGAAAACCCTGGTTTAATTCATAGATTTAAAGGGTATTTGATTTTACTGTTTTCAGTTTGCATGTTTAACATGAAAGTCCACAATGTAAGGAAAACGGTAAATCTAAAATTATATTGAGCAGTAAAAAGTGAACATGGTGGCTTTTCTTTGTTGTGGCTTCATGAATAATTTAAACAGTGGGTCAGTGATCACAATTGTTGCGAGCGGGTTCTGTAGGAGTCAAAGACAATGACAACCGATCATAGGGACCTTAGACCAACTGGGGGTCTCTTTTTGTGAAGGACATTAAAAGCACAAATGGACTTAGAGTACCAAAAAAAAAAGGTTTTATTACTTGAACACAAGCTGTGATGCCATTTTATCCTTCCATTCTCCTGTCTTTCACTTCAGTTTGGCATTAATGATGGATGGGATTGGTAAAGCTGTGGTGGGAGTCTGGCGGGCGCATACAGTCCTAGATGAGTCTGATGGAGCAGACAGCTCCCCAGAAGCCCCTGATCGTTTCCGCAAGCTTCGCTCCTCATCTTCACTCAACAGCCTGCGAATGTCTTTGAGGAAGCGTCTCCCACTTCGCTCTGTTCAGGCCAACTCCCTTCCTGAGAATCCAACCTGGGAAACTCTGCAGGAGCAACCAAAGCCCAGCAAAGTCCACAAACTTACCCGCAGTGCACGAAACTCTATCAGTGGAGTGTATCAGGTAAATAAGACCTGAAAAAACAGTAAATCAGGTTGTTTTGTCATTTTTATAGTGGTATATTAGTAAAATTGATCTACTATCTGAATCCACCTGGGGAAAAAAGTTTTAAAAATAGCTACACTTACATTCTTTGTTAATTAAGTTTGTGATAAAGGTGTCCCTTGTCCAAGCAGCTGATGAATTATTTGTTTTTTTTTTCTTCAACATTTTCTCAGAGATTTCAGCGGAACAGAGAGTTTTCACGTGAGGACTGTCTGGTTGCAACCCCAGGAAGAATATGTGAGGGGGAAGATCCAGTTGTCTCAATTTCTCGCACCCCAAAAAGGACACCCCGCAGGCCTGCAACACCAAGACGTACACCAAGAGCAGCAGCTACACCTGGATGCACTCCGGGCTCTAGAGGAAAGAAGACCCCTGAGGCGAGCCTCCGGGGTGTGAAAACTGGAGGAGGCAGAAGGCAGCTGGTCCGCATGGCAGCTTTACGGAGTCCCTTTGCATCCCCCAACACAGAGAACCAGAGGCTGTAAGTGAACATTTCATACATCATCTAATCAAGGTATTCTTGTCTTATTATTTTCAGGCTAACTGGCAAATTATTTGTTGCATGAAAAAAAATTCAAGTAATCAATGTTGGCAGATATTAAATCTTCCGGAGGAGGAAAGTACCAAAGAAAATGTACACTGTCCTTCTGCAGCTCCTTTCTCTCAGTCCAAATTGAAAAGCTAAATATAAAAATTAATGACCTGACATTTAAAAAAAAAAAAAAAAAAAAAATTGATGTGACAGAGCAGTCAAGTCACATCTAAGAAAATCTTATAAGCAGTCTGCAATTACAGTTGTTCATCATATATTTAATCATCCCTACCATTCTGAAAGTACCTGTGATTGCAGAGACTGGAACTGGGTACAGGTCTTGTTTCTTTTCAGACAACTTGAATTACAATCAGCGGAAAAAAGTAATTGTAGACAATTTTGCATGTACATGCCAAATATGGTGAATCGCTGCAGCTTTAATAATTGTGCTGTTGTATTATATGATCAGATTCAATTTAAAGTCACTGTAGTCATGTTTCATTTGCTCAGACTGAGTAGGTACTTCTGTTTAGAGTGCATTGTGCATTCCTCCTCCTGTTATATGAAAAACCATATATTCTCAAAATTTGGTGAAAGATGGGGATTACACAGTCTAAAATATTCAGCACCATGTCTCATGTCAAAAATGGAACAAACCTTAGACATCCTCTCTTACTGGACAGACAGTGTAATGTTTACTGTGCAGAAATTTGCAAATACATTTATATTACAGAATGAGAATACCCAGGACATTGTCAAACAGATGACGAGCAGTAGTCCATGGAATCTCACTACCTACGACTCTGGGATCTAGACAAAAATTAAAGAGTTCAGCACTTACCTCTTCTCTGCTTCTTGTTTTCCTCTGGTTTCTTTTTTTTCTCCTCTGTTATAACAGAAAATTTGACAGAGATCTGGAGTCGGTCTCCAGTGGACTGAGGAGACTCAAACATCTGTCCAAGGCCTTTGATGAGCTCATAGGCAAAGACAATAGGTAGGAACTTCATCCAGTCAAAGAAATGATATAATCACTGTTTGTTTTAGTGTAAATATGAATGTCGTGTCTTTTAATATATTTTTGTAATAGAGGAATAAACACAAGGCTTTTCAGCTGTTATTTTGTATGTTAGCATGAATGCACTGAGTGATAAAAGTGGTGTTTGTACAGTTGATCCATATTCATTAAAACGTATTCTGTTCAAAGAGGAGACGCATGACTTCCTTCCTCCTTCCAAACCACCCTCCCACCCAACAAATCCCAGTCCGTGGTGCAGCTTGTGGGTCCTCAAACTTCCCCCTCCCCCCACACACATTCTTCCCGCCTCAGTTTAAAAGTGGGTCTCTGTTTCTGGTATGTGATGAGGAGGGAGTCAAGGGGACACAGCAGTCAGAGAAAGTATGGGTGTGGGGAATTGGAGCCAGATGAAATCACAAACATGCACTTGAGTGCAGCATGAGCGTTTTTGCGTGACTTCCTGTGTTGACATTCAAATTGTTGAATCATGGTCTGAGCCCACCATGAACCAGAATTAGGCACACTGTCAGTGACCCTGTTTGTTGTTGATGAGCATTACACATGGGCAGCTTCTGTACTCACTGTATGTGCAGCTCAGTGTCTGGTCGTTGATATAAAAGTTTGTCTTCACTCTACAACAGGCGCTTCAACTATTCCCTAATGGAATAAGGGAAGAAGGTAAATTTGACTTCTGAAAAGTAATACTACTAAAAACAGATAAAACTTTTACGTCTTGAAATTTGTTGAATTTTTTTACTTCAAAGTGCATGACAAAACTGCCCTGCTGCCTGTTTGTATGATGACGCACGAACTAATGTGAGCATGTTATTATGAACTTTCTTGAAGTCACTGACCCATTATGACCAGTGAATAACTCAAATATCTGTGTTTTTCTATCAGTGTCACACTCTTTCATCATTAACTGTCCCCTGTAATCTATTCTCTTTTTTACTTTTCTGTTCTTATATTGACTCACATTTTGCAGTATGTCTGCAAGTGCCTGAAGTATGTTAAATGTAAATTCAAAGTAGTGGACCAGAATAATGATGAATGAATTAATAGTATTTTATTGATCCATACTGAGAGATTTAGCTCCAAGCTTTAATGTATAGTTCTGTTATTTTATTATTAATTAACCAAAATATTCTCAGAATCTCAATATGGCCAGGTGCAATATCCAAGTTACAGAAGCTACTGTTTTTTTTTTTAAATGTTGACGGTATATGTATATGAATGAGTGTGTTGTTAGAATGATGCCCCAGACTCTAAATCATGTTTCAGATGTAAAGGATCATGTTTGTTGTGTGGACACCACAGCAAAAAAAGATACAAAAATATAATGGAAAATTAACATTCAGTCAATAATGTATCTAGAATGGCTGTAAAAATATTGCAATATTTATTTAATTTGTCTGATTTACTCAAAAAACTAGTCACCCTATTTTTAAAAAAGGCACTGTTGGAGAACATTTTAGTATTGTGCGTCTAACAGCCAGTGAAAGATCATTTGTAGAATTCAAACAATTGTTAAAGTCCCTAATGTTTCAGCACTACAGTACATTTACACTGAGCAGGGTTATTATTTTTACCGTAAATGTCACCAATTCCTAGTTGGAAACCTGAAATTTGAATCTGGAATTGGCGTCCTTCTAAAATACAGTTGACACCTGCTGGCATTGACCTTCAACGACTCATTCTCCCCCTTGTAAACTTTCTTCAGTGTGTGATCGCTGTCGTTCTCTCTACAGGACCAGTTCAAGGGAACGTCATGGGGGGGCAGTACTGAGAAAGTTGGACCCTAGTGGTAAACTTTGTCGCTCAAACCTCACACGTCGAGCAACAAATCTGTCGAACACGTTGGGAGGTTGGGCACATACGGCTGTGAACACCGTCCGCAAACCCAACTGAACTACATGCATGTTGTATGTGTATGTTTGTAAAACAGGACCTTTGTAGCCGTGTTTCACATTTATTGTTACTGTGTGTCACTGTTACTTGTACTTCCTAGGCACCAGGACACTGTTACATGCAACTTGTTTTCTTTTCTACCTGTTTTCATGTAGCAATGTCCAAGTTCTATTTGTGTGTTTACACATCTCAGGTTAGCTAGTTAATCTGTCCTCACAGTAGCTACCTTAAGGGATATCTTTTTGTTTTTGTACCTGTAGCTGCTACAACCAAATGTCATAGTTACATTTAAAACAATACTAATACTGTAGTTTGTATTCACACTCTGTGCATAGAAATGTTTTGCTAGTTTCTTAAATCTACTTAAAATAAAAATTTGCACAGACCAAATTTATAGCTAACACTAAGTTCACTGACAGAGAGACACCCATGTCCTTTTACTTTATACAAGTATGCAATAATGTTACTAACATATTTTAGACACTTTCAAATGTAATTTGATTATGCCAAATTGTATATGTAAAACTGTATTTTCTATGAAAGGGGATGCTTTATACACTGCCTGGCCAAAAAAAGGTCACCACCTGGATTTAACTAAGCAAATAGGCACGAGCCTCCCATTGGA
>JAQQAE010009921.1:0-14343 GCA_029823295.1 Pseudamia nigra
GAGTTATTTTGAGGGAACAATAAATTTACACTGTTATATAAGCTGAACACTGACTACTTTTTATTGTGTCAAAGTGTCATTTCTTCAGTGTTGTCCCATGAAAAGATAATTAAATATCTGCAGAAATGTGGAGGGCGTACTCACTTTTGTGAGATACTGTAGATACCCAGCTAAAAATGTCCCTTAACGTTCAAAGACACCCTCCGCCCTTGTCAACACAGGACGTGAACTGAGGTGAACTTAAGCGAACATGGCTTGTTGTGCGTTAGTAGCGGCTCACTGACAAATGCTGTATGCTGTTTTCTTGTCCGAGACAATACACAGAATGGAACATGCTGATACACGCATTGACTTGTAAATGTTTCAGAGGTGAGCTACGTGCCCTCTCCTGAAAACAGATTTTGCACAACATTCTGTATCTAAATATAAACCTTCAATTCCAACTACAGCTATCAAAATGTACTGCAGTGCACCAAAATGAGGTCAAGAGCAGCCTATTTTTGTCTAGACTTTTCCATTACACAGTCAATAACAAAGACAGCCACTGTGCTCACTGTTTGTCTGCTATTGATCATGATGCCTCATGACTATTAAAACACTATATGGAAAGGTCACTTGTCCCTCCATATCCAGTTGTCCCTTAGCATGTCTACATTAGGATTATGGGATTAGTGGCTTTTCCTCAATGCGTGATGCAAATACTGACATGACATAAACAGCCCAGTGGAGGTTCTGTGTGTGAGACAGAACACGTAATGGCACCAAAAGCAGGAGAGGCACATACTGTATCACTGTGGCAGAGAAGCACATGAAAATAATATCAATTACATTAGAGCAGTCTAAATAGAAGGGATTGTGGGAACATATTGGTAATAGCTGGTTGCATCTTGTATCGTCTGCAAAAAGACAGATTAGAAAAAGTGAGATTACTGCCGGGGAATGTTCTACTTATTGAGAAAGGGGCTAAAACCTCATGGAACGCCTACATTAGCATGTGTGTTGATGTGGGTAAAGTGACAAGATGGGATGGTATGGTTCATGTTTTAAATCCCCTTAGGAAGGGATCAACACCAGGGCAAAGCACTGAGGTACATGGCCCTTTACACAGAGCCCACTGTTCCAACCAACAGGCTTCACTAACATTTTCCCATTTACAAATCCCTAATCCCTAACCCCAGAAGTGGGACACTTTAGTGGAGTTCTCCACCATATAATCACAGTACAGCAAAGTGTAATCCCACAGGGTCTGCATTCCGTACATGTTGTTTAAAAGCAACACAGCGCTGCTCATAAGTCCTGATGAAAAGATGGCACATATAGGCTCAGACTCCTTTTCTGGCCTTTGTGCCCTCCTCCTGTCTGCTCTCCAAAAGACACACAAAGTTTCTCTCTACTTTTATCTCACATTCCATCCTTATCTCAGTCCTTCCATTCCTCCTCACAGTTCCAGCCCTGCATCCCTATGGATTCTTTCATACGCATTAGACAGCTTCTCAGTCATCCAACGTTGTGTCTTCCTCAAATGTCTGTGGACTTTGAACTGTGGATGCCCCAGGCACCCAGCAGAGAGCTGAGAGGGCCTGCGGTTTGGCCTCCAATCTATCATATCTCGCCTGCAGCCATGAAGAGACACACTCCCTCCATCCAACACAATGTTAGATTCGCTGCACACTAACACACATCATAAGTATTGATCCCATCAACAGGCGACTGAAGCCAAGTCCCTCTCAGATTGCAGTCAGATTGAGCTTATGTGTAGAAAAAAGATATATGATACCACTTCAAAATGGGGGACTTAGCCACACAGCAAATATGATGTGGCATTTATCAATGGTGGAGCAAATTGGTGTTTTAAGCTCTCTGCCAAGCATGTGAAGTACCCTGAATCAGAGGAATGTTGGAACTCATTTTAAATTAAAGACAACTTCTGTTGCCATACAGCATTTCCACTGTTGTGTTGAAATAGTTGGTTTCATCATTTTCATACCTTGTATGCTTTGTGACTATCCCCTTTTTCTGAGGCTGGCAGTTCTAATAAACATATTCATGTTAATCAAAGTATTTAATGGTTTGACAACTGCACTTGGGGACACATTCAAAGTTTGTAAGAGTTTTCAGATTGACTGGCCTTCATTATAATAATATAATGTGATTTGTAATAGCATTAATAGGGCTACTGACTCCCACAGTTCCTTGGGTCTAAAGCACATTAAAAAGGCCAAAAAAGGGGGGGAAATGGCTCAAATTAACTCATGATTTGAACAATGTTCTATACTACTTTGTGATGAGAGAATGCCATGTATGTGCAAAGATATCATTAAAGCTAAGTATGGCTATTTTGGACAATCTAAAATATAAAACATGCTGTGGGTTGTATAACACTTGTTGTTTGGTACATGCTTCTGTATGTATTATTTCACAGTTTGGATGTCTTCAGTACAGTCCAAACTTTTGATTGGCAGTGTATATCAGAAAAAGAAAATGACTAGAATTGAAAACAGATATCTACAGCTGTCTCCTCTGTAAGAGCATAGATTGTACACAATGAAAAGATAAGTAAAGCCTTTTCATACTGCCATGGAAAAATGAACCCAAAATAACAAATTTAGAGAAGTTGACATGATCATTTTTCCAGAGCTAAACCTGATGGAAACTAGATGGTTTCGCATAAACCTTTGACTAAAACCACCAAGTCAGTTATTTGTAACTCTGCCCTTTTAGCAAAATATGCTCAATTATGGCTTCAAAATATCAACAAAATAATGGCAGTGTAAAATCAACGGTTGTGGTTGTGGTAACTCACAGTTTCATACAGTCTATGATGGAGTCTTGACAGTGATTCATCATTAAGATATTAGAGTCTTCCCCGCTCTCTGAAATGACCTGTAATTAGCTCCTCCTCTGTCACAGTTTACATTTTTGAAGCCCAAGACCAGGTTAGACATCTTGATTTACAATATGCTGAAAGGTGATTATGGAATTTTATACAAAGACACAGAGAAAATACACAGAGAGCTATAGCTGCCAACTTAGTTTCGAGTCTATGGCACTGTTACAGGATAATACAAAATTGATCTCAGGACTTTGTGAATCGATTTTGGATCATTGTAATGAAGATCGATTTGAATCAGAGAATAAATTATTTTTAACCCAGCACTAGTGGCTACAGCTCCTCATTGTTAAATCAGAGTGTGTGTGGCGTAGTGTCTTGTTACCGAGCAACACATCTAAAACTGCCGCCTTTACCTGGATAATTTTTTTCTAGACAGATTTGACCAGTCAGGATGCTTAATATATCGTTGGAAAGCTCAGACCCTGTAGAAAGCGATGGTGTTGGACACGTGGACAGCATGTTCAGTTTTGTCCAATCAGATGTGGAAAAATACGGACGCGTGCTTTTGTCTATGTGTACAGTGTCTTTATGGACGCCATTACGGGCCCGAATGGTGCAGAATGTAAAGTGATTTCATAGTTGGTGGAACGATATCAAATGAATTTAACATAATATGGAGTTTTATTCATGTTAGAGCAACTTTTGATGAGAAACATCAAAGGTAGGATGAACTTTATCATTGCTTGGTTTTGTTGCTGTGATTTTTCTGTCTTGTTTGTCTGTTTGCTGCGTAGTTTTGAAAGTTACACACATAAGCTATATACCGCTGGATTCACCTTGATGTGAGCTTTCACTGAGTGTGTAATAATATTGACTTACATTTGGTTTATGAAGCACAGTGTAAGAAAAAGCAAAGATTCAGCGGAGTTGTCATCTTTTGACATTTTATACATAATGGCTTGTTGTGTAGGCTGTGGATTGTTCATCTGAAATTGGTTTAGACGCATTTTTCGCTGAGATTCTGACAATTACAGAGGTGTATAGGATGTGTAGTTTTATTCATTGATAAGAAGGCAGGAGCCGTGAGTATTGGTAAAATTAGACTTTGGCCCCGGATAGGGGGGCAACTGCGGGGAAGGGGTTAGCAACATATAATAAAATCCATGAAGCTACTCACTATTGAGCAGTTTTGTTGTAAGACACTTTTTTACTCAAACTCAAGTATTTGTTTCTGTGAGTACTTCTACATTACTTGAGTCATTACAATTATAAAGTAACAATAGTTTTGCGTGAAAACTTTTTCTGTTTACTCTACCCACCACTGCACTTATAATCTCTAAAGGAAAACAAGGTATTAAGTTATGGAACCTTTAACCAATCATTTGTGACCAGATTGCCATGATCCTCTGAACAGACACTCACGATGCCCAGTGGATTAATCCAGGTGATTTTGTGACTTTTCCTAATTCATCACCAACAGGTCTATGTTCATGGTTTGATTAGTCTGGGCCAAAAATAGTGGACTGATCAATAGACTGACCAACCAACCAGCACTGTCAGAAGCCAAACAGAGGCACATGTCACACATGAAACTGAAAAACAATGTTAAAGTCCTCATGTCCCAAAGTTAAAGGTCCCATATAATATCATGTGAATGTATACTCAAATGTGCCTACTAAAGACTTTGACGACACAATAAAGTGGCTTATTTGATTTTTTTTCCCCCTGGTTTTTCAAGAGCCTCTGCACAGACACACTCTGATTTCCCTGGAAGGTGTCATATCCACCCATTTTGCATCAAACACTGATTGGTTGAACTGCAGGTCGTTCCCAAGGAAACCTGGGATCAAATTTTGATACAAGGCTACTGTAAAAATAATACTTTTCATGGACTAAAAAAATTCAGGAATATGGGAAGCTTGTTAATCTTTAGCTTTATTATAATTGGCTAGTTTGTTTGTTTGTTCTCCTTTCGGCTGCTCCCCTCAGGGGTCGCCACAGCGAAATACCAATGATTCGCACGTTTGATCTGGCATAGGTTTTTACGTCGGATGCCCTTCCTGACACAACCCTCACAACAAGGGAAAGACTCTCGTCCCTGGGTGGGCTCGAACCACCAACCTTTTTATAACTGGCTAGTTTAAAATATGAATTTTACATTTCAAATTCTACAGGGTCATGCAGGATGGACTAATGCATTTTAGCCAAATGATAATTGATTCTCACTTTTGACATCAGAAGTTACACCACATCAAAATGTCTTTATTTTCCGTTGTCCATCTTGTTGGGTGGACCTTTAAGCATCAATGTAGAAACATTGGAATATTTTATGGTATTAATTCCACAAGCTTGCAGCTTCTTTTTGGTTTTTTGCTTAAAGTACAAACTTAACATTAAAGACTGCACCATCTTTCATCAGGCTTGTATTTGAAGCTGGACTTAAAAGATGCAAATATTCAATTTTCCTGTGCTCTGCAATATTGACAGAGCTGGATAATTACATAAATAAATCACAAATGCCAGTGAAAATGTTGAAATACACATTTGGTATTAAAGTAAACCAAATATTTCTTTTAGATATGGGCCATGCAGTGCAAATTTTCTGTGGATGTTACACACACTGCTGACAAGGACTCCACTCCCTTTCAGCGCAGTCTCAAAAGACACAACCTTTTTGAGATTCAGTCATCGCTTTTTCAAATACTTTCTATTGGCATAAATCCAAGCAATTCTCCCCAAGCAATTCCTGGCTGACTATTTTGTTCTCAGTTGTACTAAAACCTCTTTTATGGATCTGAAAACAAGTTTTACTTTATGTATTTCTGATCAGACACTATCCTTTCCTTTTGGCACTGCCAGAGGATTGCTTCTTAATGCTATGAAGATCTCCATTAGTATCTGCATGTGTGATTTATTGAGGCCCAGTGAGAGTTTCTTTGAGAAGTAATGTAACAACTGGACAGTCACGGCTGAATTTAGCTCTAAAATAATGAATTTCCTCAATGAACTGCAGGCAGGGATCTGCTGAAAAGTCAATTGCATACACAAACGAATGGTTTAAGGAAAGAAAGAAAAGTATTTGTTTGAAATCCACAATAAACTTGCACAACCTTGACAACTAGAAGTTATTTCATTGCTCCTGATCACAAGGTATCTACTGAATTTTTTTACTCCTTGGGTTTTGATCCAGGTTGAGACATTGATTTTATTTGTTCTTATTTTTTTGCTTATTGTGTATGGATTTTACATTATTTTTATTGCTCGTTGTTTTAATTATGTGACCTTTTATTTTATTGTGCCAGTTAACTTTTAGTTGTATTTTCTTGTTTTTATTTCTTATAGTTGTTGCTTGTTTTTTATGTATTAGATCTCATTTATGTACAGTACTTTGTTTCAGCTGCGGTTGTTTTTAAAGTGCTTCATAAATAAAGTTGATTGATCGATTGATTGACTGAAAAATGGAAAAGTCTTTTCTTGTTACTTGCACTTATGCCACCTACCTCAAATGGTGAGAGGATAGATTATAGTCTGCATACACACCTTGTGGTGCAACCTAGACACATCTTCAGTGACTTAACCTGGGATCATTAGGTGTTTTGAGTTATTGTACATCATACACCTCCTCCCAACCAGAAGTGATGGTTGCATTGAGGGCATTGAGGGCATGCGGGGGCCTCTGCCAGGGAATTAGTTACAAAATAAACCAAAAAAGGACAAAAAAAGTCAAGAAAAATATATATATTTGTATGTACTAGTCTATTGTGTGCGCCAACAGTCTCTGCTACTTTAATGGAATGTATTTCTGAGTGGTAAGAGGTGGATATATGGCTCCCGGTTTCTGGTTGTTACATGTGGCCAACCAAGTCATGGTTGGTCTGCTGTTGTTCCTCTGCTCAAATAATGCTGGTATAAATGCAGTATTATGGAGTGATGAACATTCACTATTCTGGCAACTTGTCTGGTGGTCTGCCTGCCTCCAGCATTCCAATGGCACTAGAATGGTCAGGTTGCCCTAGTTGTGCCATTCTTACAGATGTCATTTTCTTCAAAGCTGTGATGGCTTTTTATAGGGTGGTTTGAGTGTTTGACTGATTATTGTGAGTAATTCTGTGTCTCAAAACACACTCTTGGGGAAGAACTCACAGTGCCTTTCTGCAATCCTCCTTTGTCAGACATGACCAAATCTGCATATTGGCAATTATCATAAGGGAAATCATACATGCATTTGTGCAACTAGTTTTATTAACTGAGAAAACCTCTTCCCAAATTGGGGCAAAAATAGAGTGCTGAGTTATTAAATCTTTTGATTGTAAATTGGTTCAGCCACGTTCAAGCACTTGCAAATGTTCTTTTTCCAAGCAGTATTCCAAAAGCAGTAACACCACTTATCACAAATGCTAGGCTTGAGATTTGATTGGGATCAGAAACAAGGGCAAGTTTCAAGACACTTTTGAGTTGCTGCATCTTTAAACAAGTAGTGCTGCCCCCAGTTGAAAAGTATCCGCCACATATAAACCAAGAAAACATGGTAAGTTTGGCATAAATTTGTTGAGCCATTTTCAGGTTGTGGTGTTGCCATGGCAATGTATGTGGACGTGGACATGCATGCACCCATGAAACCAATATCTGTTTTTTTTGATGGGTAACTATTACCATCAAACATTCTTATCCTAACTCTTACCATGACTTTCTCAAGTCCAACAAGCACATTTTTGTACAATTCAACTGTATTTTTTAGCAGGTGCCTGTTATTTCCCTTTGCCATTTAGTGGAATTAATCTACCATATTAATAATAATAATAATTAATATAATAATAGCATTTAATAGCATTTTTCAACATTGTAGGTAAAGGTTTCAGCATTGTGAAGAGCCCCATCTCATCTCAAATCAGCTCATGGGATTGCAATGATTCACGTTTCAAGTCTTCAGTGGTTGGTTTTAGAACAATCTGCCAAACAGTGTGTTTTTTTTCTCAGTATTAGGTGAGAAAAACACAGGTAGGTCCAGTTGGGTATTTAGCTCTCCTGTTATCATGAAGCACAGCATTATTATCACTTGTTTCCACAGTTAATCCTAGCTCAGTGGTGCTTTCTCTGCTTATTAGAGGTGATACCATCTCCTCTAAACAGAACTGCTGCTGGAATAGGCTGGAGAAATACTCAGCTCTCTTGTTTTTGTGCTTTCACCATTTTATCAACACTAGAAATGGAGCTGTCGTAAATAACTCACCATCACTGTCACCATTTATATTTTACAATAAGTGACACTGGATTACAAAAATACATCATAACCTGGCAACTACAATGTAACTGCAGAGGAAACATTTCATTTCTTCATATGGTTCTGTACATGTGTCTGTAAGTTTCTGTTCTCCTAAAGTCATCCTCCTGTCTCACACCTGAACATTCAGACAATCATCACCTTGCTGTCCCGCTTATCCTGAATCACTTTTTCTGTATCACTCTTCCAACCCAGTTTGAAGGTGGAGTTGCCATCAGAATGGGGGTAACATTGCACTTTAACAAGAAAATTACCAAAAAAAGATATAGCGACACAAAACTACACGACATACATGGATTCATATATTCTTTCCATATACGTAGCTTGGTGACATATTGTGCAGCTTGGTGACACATTGGAGTGACAAGGTACAACAACCACACACTGTATACAAAAGATGGATAAACTACATTAATTTAATGTAGTGCAAAGCATGGTTTGCTTTCACTTGAATGAAGAACATTAATCAGCACTGTGCACAAGAATCTGACCAAGTAATGTGTATGTTTTAGAATCCTCTGCTGTAAACCTTCCTGACAAGTGAATGAAGATCCATTCTCCTCGTCTGTCCATATATTCCTGGTGATTGTCTGGGAGGATGGGAACATCATCAATAAAGTCCTGTCAAAAAGCAGATGTGTTTCTGCTGCAACAGCTACACAGAGCTCACTTTCACAACTCCTGTGTATATAGTGAAATTAAATCAGGTCAAATGCAAACACTTACTTACACATACAAGAGCTTTGTCTGGTAAATCTCCATCTGCTGCACCTGCTCTTTTCACTGTCCAATCACGTACGGCAAGAATTCTGAAGCCATCTATGCAGGAGGAGTGGCCATCTGGTTTCAGTCTCCATACATAGCCAGGTGTACATTTACCTTTTTGAAAGCATCCTCCAAGTCAATGCTGGAAAATTACCAAGAAAGAGAGAGGCAGCAATTGAAGGCTCAAACCATTAATTTCCCTAGAGAAAGTGTGCACTCTGCTTGGAGGGCCAGAGTGACCTTTCGCTGACAAGACTGGAGCAGCAGAGACAGGCGCAGTGGACAAATGAGATATTAGAATACAGCTGCAAGTAGGGATGGAGAAGAATACTGACAGCTGCACAGAGATGTATAATCAATGTACACACAATGCATGTCTTCTGGACTCATACACAACCAGGGAGACTGATGACAAACAGTAACAGTATGTCTCTGTTACTCAGTGCTTTCTGATATCTTTTAAATTCATCACATCCACTTTTGCTGGAGATTGTGAATAAATATTATCCTGCAGGAAAATTGCTTTTGGCACTGGTCTTTCTTCCAAAAACAAAGGGAACTTTGTATGGTATCTCTTCTCTGAATCAAATAACAAGCCAAAGCAATTTTCTGTTTGGCTCTTAGTGCATATCACATGTCAATCACAATCAGTGACTGAGGGCACTCACACTGCTTTGCAACTTTGAACAGGGCATTTTAAAATAGAAGCAGGGCAAACATTGTGTGTTTGGCATTGTCTTCTGGTTCTAACAACAAGAAACTGCAATACTTACTTAAAATATATCCAGTGATGATGGCTTGTCACTAAGGCTGATGAAGCTAAGTTGAAGTTGTCTTGGGCTGTATTGAATGGCTGCTACAATCACCTGTTAAAAAAAGGCATAAGAGCTCACTCTGGATGTAAAGGTTTTTTCAATTCTTTCTAGATACGTCCATTAGTAGGTTGGCATATGCATTTCTGTTTAAAATGCTATGTCTTAGGAAGCATTTGACAGAATGACACAAAATTTAACACTTGTTCAGATGTACACGGTGATGAACTGATTAGCTTTTCGTGACTAAAGGTCAAGGATCATGGACACTTGTCTTCATGTCTGGTGATTCTTGTATCTGTAACGTACTACAATATACAGTGGTACCCCGGATAATGAACGCCTCTGACAACGAAAAATTCAGATACCGAAGGAAAAAAAAAAAAAAATCGGCAAAAAATTTGAACCGCATGACAAAAAAAAATTTGCTCAACGAAAGATGTGTCTACGCCCGGGTCACGTATGCGTCACTTCCGGGTCTCGACAAGAAGGACCCGGAAGTCAGAGCCATGTTGCCGTGTTGGCCCGGGCAGCCGTTAGCCGTTAGCCATTAGCCGCCTGTGTTAGCAGCCTCTGCCTGCGTTAAGAGCCGGCAGCTCCGGTGTCTGGAGTTGTTTACAGTTATGGACGTGTGCAGTGTCCACGGACACACTACCAAGTTATAAGGCAAGGCAAGAATACATTCTAAATCACTTTTAGAACTAATTTCATGCATTCAGTTTCAGATAATCAACATAACTTCCTTTTCAAATAATAATAATGAATAAATGTGCACATGTGTGTAATACAGTCACTTTATATGGGATTTTGTCGTGGGTTCAGAATGGATTAATTGGTTTTACATGTATTCCTATGGAAAAATTCGCTTCAGATAAAAAAATGATTCAGACATAGCGTTATGCCAGAATGGATTAAATTTGTTATCTGGGGCACCACTGTAATAGGGATTCCTAGAGGGATTTTCTTCAGATTTGGTACAAATATTCACATGTATCGGATTAGATTTCGGTGGTCATAAGTCAAGGTTGTTGCATCACATTTTCACCCATAAATGCTAATAATTGAGAGAACTCGTAATGAACAGATAATGATGTAGCAATAATGGACATATCAGGTTCATATATATCTTACATTAATTGTTAACAAAATGAATTAAATCATTCTCCTTTAGTTATGTTTGATATTAGTACATTGTATGTTAGCAGACAGTAACTGTGATGCCACCCATTGCTGTCTGAGGTGCCACTGTGAGATCAATTGGGTTGTGACATCTTAGCCACCATTTTGGACACAAACACCAGAAGTGACCCTATTTGGACAAATGGGGTAGAGCTGTTTAAGCACAACATGGCAGAGGGGTTATGGATGAACTAATGCTGAGTGCTGGTTCACTGACTTAGTAAAAGATCTGTAAGCATTCCCTAACGAAATAATTTTAAGGTATGAAATCCAGGCAGCAGCCAGTGTAGTTCTAGTGCCAATCCCGTGCCTGAATAATTGGAGTGGGTTGTGTCAGGAGCAGAAACCGATGTACAAATAGGCCAAAATAAACATGCTTCACATGATTTGCTGTGGTGACACAAAGGGAACAGCCAAAAGAAGTTAGTGTAACCTCCGAAACACAGATACAGTCAGAAAACTGTCTGCCTGGAAAAAAAAGTATTTTTTAAATAAACAGAAACTTCAAAGGTCTGAGTGAGTGGAGCTGTCATATAGACTGTTACAAGAGGGGTCAGTTAGCTTGGCTATGAGTCAGTTCTCTAAGCTCCCAAGACAGCCCCTCCATAATTAACCCTTCACCAGACCCTACGTGTATGTACAGTATTCTCAGGCCGTAGGTCGATGTGGTTTGGTTTTCTCAGCTCTGTTTCTTCTCTAGATTCTCCACCTGTCCTGTCGGTGTCTCAGTCCTAATTACTTGATCACTTTCCAGCCACTGCGTCCCGTTGGCTGCTTTCTCACCTCCTCCTCAAACAGCTGTCCCACGCAGGCTAATTGAAGAGAGTTCACAAACCACGTCCACATCCTCCGAAATGTCGATCATATCAGTGAAACCCGAGCTGAAATCCACATCTACAGAAACTCGATCGTAACAGAGACCAATCAATCAAAGCCAGAAAGGATGAGATTTAGCAGACTACTCAATGAGAATTTTAAAGATGGATTACCAGATCACTTATTAGAGGACTCAAATAACATCTTCTAGTTAATGATGACTAATGACAAGTCCAGTGTAACAATATGGGGTTTTCTGAAGCCAAACAGACAGTGCCTCATTGTCTGCTGATGGTATTAGAACTTCAAACACCAGGTTCTGCTTCCAGATGCCGGAGAAATTTTGGTATGTGCAATCCATGTCTAATGTCCAGACTCTAGCTTCTCAAGCGTGATTTATGTTGAGAATTGAGTATTTTTATACACACATAGGATAAAAAAGCATTGATTATTCACAGGATAAACAAGAGCCCAAGAGTATCATGGAGATTCAACATCTCAAGATAAACATGAGGAAAAAAAAATTCATGTATAAGATATGTAGAATGGAAAATTAATATATGGCTATATAGCTGAAGAAAAATAATGAAATCATAGGGAGTAACATCCTGTAACTGAAAACTGAGCTTTAAGTGTCTGTAAGACCAAGAAGCAATTTTACCGTGGTATAGGATGCTTGCTTTTGATGGACAAGGTCACTTTGAAGAGAATACAAGTCCATTGCAAGTTTCTTCTGTTTTTTCAAGCAGTGATCTCTGGTGAAATGTAATGTTTGCTTTCAGTCCATACTTACCTGAAGCAGAGAAAAGTAATAAAGGTAAGAGAAAGTCTGGTCTCAAAGTCACTTTGGTAGAATGTAAGGAGAGATGTTTTGTTGATGTGAATCAGTGTTCGTTAGTGTGTTCTCTACTGATAAGTGACACATATACAGGGGAAATAAGCTTTTTGTCATTTGTATATATATATTATTATGAAGATACAAATCTTTACTAAATGTGGCTAACATTCTTTATTATTTAATCAATCATTTAATACTAGCAAATATTTGTGTTCTGATATTGAAAAACATGGAGGCATTTGAACTTACAGACCAAGAAGCATGAATTAAGTAATCAGACAAGCTGCGAAATAACCAACAGTGAATAAACTAACTGTACTCTTTTTATTATGCACCTTACACAGGTCTGTTTTTTCAGTCTCAGACTCTGCAACAGTAGCATAATGTACAATATATTTCACAGCTCTTCAACATCTGCTATTTATATTGCTTTGCAGCATCTGTCAGATTGTTTCAACTCTATTGTCTAGGGTTCATAAAGCTGTTCTGAGCAGAACTGGTTTGGTCTGCCATGTCTCTCTAAGCCACAATGAGAAAAAATACATAAGGGAAGTATTTCATTCCTCATTATCAGTTTGAAACAAAAACTTCTCAAATTGATTCAGGTGTATTTGAGGCTGAATCAGAAACATATTGTGACAGTGGACGATGTGGGCAAACTTGACAACAAATATTCAAGAAGTAGGATATTTTCTATCCCTCAATCCTTGCAAAGGTTGGGTGTGAATGGGGAGCCTTTTCCTTATTTTGTCACATAAAAATAGATTTAGTCAAGGTCCAGACCTACAACAACTGCATTCAAATGCTGACAAAGACTCAAAACTTTTATAAATGTACATATGCTGTACCTAGAACAGGTGACAGTGAATATTCATGACTTGTCATACCATGATACTTTAAAATGCAAATAGTCTGCAATTTATGCAAAATCTCTACATTTTGAGAGATGTCATTTTTGTTCAAATAATGAAGTTCATCTCTAACCTCTTCCAGTATGGGAGAAACAGGAAACAATCTTGCAGCTCTCTCAGATAAAGCTCTGTGTGATGGATTTTACTCATACTTTTGCTAACACTGTCTTTTGTTCACTCTGTAAAACTATAAGAAGTCACTATTCGCATCATTCACAGTACTGCAGTCTGTCTGTCAGAATAACAGGCTCAACTTGGTCTGAAACTGCACAGCATTTAGCCAAAAAACTATCACAGTTTGTTAACAAGCAGCAAAATTGAGCCACAGAGGTAGCTGACCACCTTGCTCTGACAGTCTGCTGTTTCCCTCACCTTAGCAGACACAGTGTGAGGGGAAGGAGGGACATATCACAGTCTGTGTTACAGGGACAGAAGAGACAATCACGCCACTGTAGAGAGCTCCATAGCTGCCAACTGATCTTAGAGTGTATAGTACTATTACGGGATTTTATAAAAGTCAGTGTCAGGATTTTATGAAACTAATGAAGATCAATTTTCTCTTTTTTTCTCAGCCCTAACCCAAACTATTTTCGCAAGCCCTAACCAAGCTATTTTTATGCCTAAGCCGAAGAAAACTCTAGCTTCAACATTGTCTAGATGTGTTTTGACCTGTCTTGTATCAAAAAATGAAACCTGCGCTTTATGATGTAATGTGACATCCTGGTCAAGCTACAGTAAAAATTTTAAGACCAGTTGAAAAATTCCAAGAATGTACATTTCAGCGAATCAAAAGTTTAAGACCACATCTCACCCCCCCCCCCTCCCCAACCCAAAAACCCTAAAATGGAAATCAAATTTTCAAAAAAGGACTCAGTAATGAGTAGCTGTTCCATTCTTGTTAATCACCT
>JAQQAE010009922.1:0-14343 GCA_029823295.1 Pseudamia nigra
AATTTTGAGAGTGTTTAAATAAGAGAGAAATGTGAGAAAATGTTCATGTCTGTCTGAGAATAGTGTATAAAGTGTGTAGTGAGGGGTTTTACAGCCTTTAAAACAAATACGGTGGTGCCCCGGATAACGAATTTAATCCAGCCCGGTGTCACGTTCGTTGACCGAATGATGCGTTAGCGAGTTTTTCCATAGGAATCTACTTCGCAGATTTCACCTATCGTGGGTTATTTTTAGAACGTAACCCCCGCGATAAACGAGGGACCACTGTATAATAAGTCTCTGAATTTATTCTTTTTAATAACGTTGTGATACTGAAGCAAAACGATAATAAATAAAATACTTATCGTTAATGTGACTTCTGGTGTGGGATGCTTTTGCTAATGGCCTTATCGTCTGGTTGATACGCTGTGAGGTGAAGCTTCATGCAGGTTTTCATCCGTTGAATGTGATCTTGATGTTTTTCAGATGTGAGAATGACTGCTCACATGGATATTTTGATGCAAAGGTAGCGTGGCGTGTGTCGACATGTCGCTTTATATTTGACCGTTTCATCGATGAAATTTTATCATTTCATATTAGACACAATGCAAAACCTGCTCTGTCCACAAAGGTGAATTCCTCTGTCTATTCATGCTGAAATGTACCGGTACAATACTCCCCATCTTTTTTTCTTTCCGCCATTTTCATCGTCAAAAGGGTTTCCTCTGAATAAATTAGCAAGCTGACTATTCAATTGAAAGGAGGGAAAGTTACTTCTTGACCTCACGACGACTCGTGTTGGCTCCCGCATTATCCAATGAAAATAGAGTTTTGGTGTCGGACCCTCCCGTGTAGCCCGAAGGACAGCTGGGATTGGCTCCAGCCACCCGCAGCCCTGAACAGGTGCGGTAGAAAATGAATGGATTAAAATTATTCATTAGTTATTGTGTTAAGAAATGTCAGCTAAGATTTATCTGCGAGCCAGATGCAGTCATCAAAAGAGCCACATCTGGCTCACGAGCCATAGGTTCCCAACCCCTGGTTTAGTGGATCAAAATGTAAAATGTGTCCATGATCTATTTTTATCCTGTGTAAATCCAGTCCCTCACCGTTAAAAGTATCTGTTTCTACTGTCAGCTTTCAACTGTAGGACTTTTTGTTTCCTGATTAAAATTTAAAATGTTTCTTTCCTAAGATAACATCTGGTGTCTTCATGTTGAGGATTCCTCCACTGAAAAGGAGGCCAGGCCAGCAATGACTCCTCCATCTTGTCTTCCTATCGTAGTTGCCATGACAATCGTGCACCGCTCTGCTGTCCCCCGAGAGACACAGAGAAAAAAGAAAGAAAATGAAAAGACATGAAAGGGATATGAAATGGGGGGGGGTACAGGAATGAAACACATTGATGTAATTTCGATGTAATTTCAGGTAGAGGAAAAACAGGCTACAGGACAATGGGACAATCTTATAAGGAGAGCAAGGACAAATGTTTACAACTTTAGCTCAATAAGCTATGGAAAGGTGCAGAAAGAGCTATTCATTGACTGTGTGTGGGCTTTGCAGGCTGACCAAGGCCAAGTCAGCAGCATATTGGAACACTGGGCCAGTCACTTCCCTGCAGATTCAGTTTGAAAAGCACAAACATTTTCAGTACAGTTATTTCAAGATGTTAGAATGGTGTGCATGCATTTTTACTTGCATAACAATGCTTTTTCCTCAAATAGTTGCTACTCAGACAGTGACACCTGATGTTTGCATGTGTGAAAAGAGCACCCACTTATTTCCTGCACATTCGTAGCAGGAACATATTTAAGTACGACAGATCTGACCCACTCATTGTCACACTAATTATTCAAAGTATGAAACCGAAACCCTCAGAGGAATGTGATTGTTGACTGATTATGAGTGTCTTCGGAGTTACTTCCATAAGTATTCATTCCCTGCCTTGAGCGCTGATCGATAATTTCCACATTAGCATATCTTGGAGTTGCTACAAACACATTTTTCTCTTTGCTCGTAAAGAACAGGAGGAAGCAGGCTTCTCCACTCCGAGACACTGTTCAGGTCACTGTGCTCGCTTTCACTTATGGTTTGTTTACTTCCTCTCTCATTTCAATGATAATGGAAACAGTCTTTGTCATTTTGCAGGAAGGCTGCCTCTGTAATAATACAGTCAGGCCTTTTAAGGCCATGTTGCGTCCTCACTGATCAGTTCAGAGCTTTTAAATGAGCAGTGTTGTATTGTGAGGTATTGAGCTGAGATTTACTGTCATTCAGCAGCTTCAGCAAAATGAAAAATAACAGGATTATGGCGTTGCTGCATAATGTAAATAACGTATGGGTTCGTGGAAAGTAGGCGCTTTAGCATACCGTACTCTTGTGTATGCTCTTGCCGCATATAGGAATACTGTGGACATATTACATATGTATAGCATGTATGCATCTATAGATGCTATAGAATTGCATGTGTGTGTAAGAACATGTGGTTCCCATGTTTCTTTCACTGGGCTTCAGTTGCTCATAAATGTTACATACAGTCAGATTTGATCAACAGTAAATTATACATATACATGCATCACACTTCCAACGTATGTAAGGAGATTTAAATCCAGCATCATGGATGATGGGTGTGAATTTCCCCTTTTTGTGGGATCAATAAAGTATTAAGTATATCTATCTAACACACCCTCACTCCAGCATAATGCATGTAGATTAGCTGTTCTAGCTGACACAGGGTATAGTGGAGGAATATTATTGGGCTTTGGGGTCATAATCATTTTTGATATTTGTTTTCCTAATTATATATTCTCCTTTAATCGCACATTCAAAATTATTAACCATATGGCCATAGTTAGATTCAATTTCCATATGATTGATGGTAATTATAAAGCATCGCTTGTTTGAAGATTTTTCAGAGGTTGTTTGAAAGTGAAAGGTTTCTGTTCAGATTCCAAAGTGTGTAATTTAGGGTCCCAGGGTCACATAACATGCTGTTGTAATGGGAGACAGTTTTTATTGACATCTGACCTTCAGATGCATGTCCTTCTAGGGTCAGACTCACAGACATCCACAATGACACACAAATATCCATCAGTACAGCAGCAGCTGAGCTCCTTCACTTTTTCCAGTAGCTGGAATCCCATCATGTGACAGGGAGAAGGAAATAGAGTGTGAGAGAGACGGAGAGAAGAAGGAAAACAAGGAGGGAGGATAAATTATGAATTGTGTAGAGAGAGGGGCTTTGCAGCAACAGAGAGTTTTAACATTTAATGATTTTTTGCCAATGCAGCAGAAAGAGCCTGAGATGGATGCTTGCATGTTGTTGCATGTGTTAACACTGCTGAAACGTTCCATTAATATCTCTGCTAGGATTCTCTATTCCTGCTCGGTAATGTGTTGTGGGGTTCTAATGGTCTCAATGAAGGAGACTGACAAAGTAATGGATTAAATCATAATAATATCAAACATGAATGAAAATACGGAGTGTTTCTACTTCATCCTCATACTTAACAAATTAGTCAGTTTCCATTGTACAGAATTGTTACAGATTTGCCATGGTACTAGCAACTCTTTGCCTCAATCTTGTCGCATGTCATTCATGTATTCATTTTTCTATTTTTGGCACTACATACTGTGCTGGAGTAGGAAATTCAGACACATTTTGTTTGCATGGTCAGTGTGTGGGTGAAATAATCAGGATGCTGTTAATATGGCAGATGTAAAGGACCCTAAATGCTGAATGAATTGTTGGGTTATGATGGATGTGATTTCAGTGGCTATTTGGGAACGTAGATTATTCCCAACACTGGTATGCTGTGAATCCTTCTCCCCTGACAACTGGCTCCCAAATATTAATATTTCATTAGCACAAATGAGATTGATCTTCTTGGTGACTCTGTTAACTGCTATATATACACATATGTGTGAGAGCGAGAGATGGAGATAGATAATGGGTGAGCAAGTCAGGGTGCACAGAAGATGGAGAGGAGGGGGAGGGAGCAAGAAATGAGCACAGAGAGAAAAGATCAGCTTCTCAATGTAAGCTCTGAGCAAAGCAGAGGAGTGTAGAGGTAAAGAAAAAGCTCTGTAGTTACTGAACCACTCCATAGGTTTACATAGTAAGGCAGGTTTTCTTTTAATATAATGTAAAACTGCTGAGCTCCTTCTCTGCTTGGTGATAGTTGAGATTCTGCTGGGGAGCTCCGAGCAGCATCGATGTCAGGAACGTTGTTGAGCAGACTTGAGGCGGGGGACCTGTAGCTGGGACCGGCAGTCTAAGGCTGCTGCAGCATCAGTAAGCCTATCTAATGCAGATAGATCAGTAGCTCGGGTGAGAGCGCTGAGTGGAGCGGGATACAGCAAAAGGGGAGGAGATCACTTAGATTAGAGAGCAGCCTAGCGCAGTGTTATTCGGAGAGAGGAAGCAACAAAGAGAGGGAGCTGGGCCCGTTATGCTCTGCTCTGCAGCAGGGACAAAGCTCCAACTGTTCATCCTGGGAGTTTTTGATCAGAGGGGACAACAGAAGAGCATCGCAGGTCATTAATGCTCTCTCTCTCTCTCTGCCGATGTTTTGCAGGAGTGGTGCCAGCAAAGAGGAGTCCAAAGCTGGTGGTGAGTACAAAAATCTTCAGTTCTTCATGCATGTTCACTCTAGTGAGTAAAAGGGAGACTATTTAAAGAACAAAAGATGAACAAATATGATAGTCAACTCATGCACTCTGCATTCAGAACTCTACAAACCATCCTTTTTATTCTGCTCTCATCATTTGCTTTTTTCTAGTCTGCCACTTTGTTCCCAAACGCTCATGTTTCATTGTTTCAAAATTCTCATGCTCTCGTGCCCATTGTCTCTATGTTGTTATTTCAGTTTGTTTAAAATGCCATTCCCCGTCCCTCCAGTCCTACCATGCTACCATCCTGTGACCGATTAAGCATAGCCTCAGCTGAACAGTGTAACAGTGACCAGCTGTTAGGGAGGGCCAGACAGTCACAGCTGTGAGAAAAGAGGCATGAAAGAAGAATTGGGAAAAGGATGAGGGAAGGGAAGACCAATCCCACAAGAGTGATTCACTGTGATATAGAGGACACACTGAGGCTAATAGACAGCGAGAAGGGGGCAATGATGACGGAGTAAGCTTGGAGCAAAGGAGATGGAGATTGGGGAAGCTGAAGGAGACATTGCAACAGATTGCAATGTGACTTACAGTATAGTTACAATGGTGACAGATAAGAGAGGACACGGAAAGAGGGAAGAAAGGCAAGTTCTCTGAGAAACAGGAGGACCTCTGCGTGGACAGTGCAGTTATTTGGGAATGTAAAGAGAAACACCTCTGCATTTTTACAACTCATCTCAACCTGATAAAAAAATCAATAGAGACTCAGAAAAGATGCCAGTGCAGCTTTAAATTACTGTCACCCTAATTCACCCCTGGAGAGCCAACAAGTTATAGCAGAAGGACAGGCTCATACAGGGCTCATTAACGGTGGGCTCAATTTCCAGCAGGTAAGAAGAAAAAAAAATCCTCATCCCACGTCTCTTGATCGACAATAAAAGCACTCGACTCAGCCAGCTGGATATTAGGATTAGTTTAAAATGGTATCCAAAGCTGAGGGTGTTACCTATTCAAGTCACATGGCATGGAGATTGAAACAGGGGTGGGTGTTTTAAGGGGGTCGAGTGGGACCAGTAGTAGACTGACTGACTGTCACTTTGGATTAGCTTTTTCACAGAGGAAGAGCCAGTTTTCCCCCCTCTGTGTTATGTCAGTGAAATGTCACACTGCATTCATCCTGTACAACCAATCCTGCCTCCAGTTCAGGCCAAATCAACAGTATCCTCCCATATGCAAGAGAGACTGTGCTGTCTCAATTCATTAACCCAGTCAACAGTGATCAAATGAGAAGACAATTTTATATGGCTGTTTCCCTCATTAGGAAACATTACTGGAATATTTGACCCCCTCATCTTGTACCATGATGAGTGGGAGACCGTGCCATGACTTTTCTAGCATTTCACAAGGAGGTTTATTATTCATACGAGATACAAAAAATGATTTGGTTGTCAGTAATTGCATTTTCTCAGGAAGGCTCGTTTTTCATAAAGCTATAAAGTGATTGTAATGTGCAATCATACACAGCCTGCAAATAATAACATTGAAATTACTACAGTACACTTTCCAGTTGTGGAAGAAAGCAAGTCAGGGAGAAAGAAAGAATGAAAGTAAAATACAATGACAGGGATTTTAAAATGTGCAGTATAAGTGTTTTTATTTCACATTCAACGTTGTTAATTCAAGCTAATGACGTTAATCAAATGACATGATAACAATAAATTCTATGATTTTTGTGTTCTCTCATGGTGAGATTTGTCAGATTTTACTGTAGACTTTATAAATGAGATCGGCCTTGAATCGGTTTCTATGCAAACAACCTTTAGTTATAACCAAAGAAGCCTGGGACTCATAAAGACTATATCTTTGTTCATTAAAATTCCCTCACATTTCACACTGTCTTTGTCTTGCAACCATGGAAACCAAGTCATTTTCTCACACTCCAAGCAGACGTTTTTGTGAGAGATGTTCCTCTGCAAAGTCTAAAAAAGATGACCTTGGATGGTTTTTCTTTCACTTTGTCCTCCATCAACAATTTTCTCCCACATCTCTTTTACCCTCTATCTCACCCTTATCACTGACTCACTTTTTTCTCCTCTCTGCCCTCTACCGCCATCTTCTGCTTATATCTACCTCTCTCTTTTGTCCATCCAGCACCAGTTAGAGAGAAAAGACAGCCAGAGCAGCTCCCAGCACAGTGTGTGCAGCCATCGCAGCACCCACACCGATTCTCCCAGCCATCTACCCTCTGCCATGCCCAGTGAGGCTGTGGCTCCTACTCCTGCTGCACCCACTCAGCCGCTGCCAGGCCTGCCCCCCCAGGACCCTCCAGATGGCACCCTCACCCTCCAGAAGAAGCCAGACCCCTTTAAAATCTGGGCACAGTCCAGGAGCATGTACGAGAGTAGATGTGAGTACAATTCAGTCTTATACCTTTTAACCTGCTATAGCCCTAAATGTGACATGCTATCCTCCTGAGGAGGCTCGTAGATAGTTAAGACTGAAGATGGAAGTGGAAATAATGGTCATGAACCCAAAGGATATTGTGCAAATATGAGCTTTTTGGTTGCATTATAAATTTTCTGTGTATTTTTTAATTTTCTTCTTTCCTATTATCCCAGCCATTTCATAAAACTGTTGCTGCTGTACAAGTTTGGTATACACTTCTGAGGTCTGTATGAATGCTGGTTGGAATTTCTCATCTATCTTAACTGATTGAATGAAAAATGATAGAACGCTTAATTAACATTACTGGCTGCTTTGCTTAGAGCACATTAACAGATTTATTTCTCCCACTGTTTTCTTGTACCAAAAAACAAAAACACAGTATTTAGTGTGATCACTGCAGGGCACATCTGTGTATGTGTGCCAGGCTGTGTGTTAATGTGCCTTAATGCCTTTTCGTGGGTTTGCTTACCAATTGTGTCCTGACTGAGTCACAACCAATACTGTGACAAAAGGTGCCTCCAAGAAGGAAGTGTCCTTGAAACGCTGGTGTTTACTCATGAGCGGGGGTACAGTGGTAGGCATGTCAGTTGTATATACCTTGTTGGTGCCATCCTGTTTAGAATGGAGATGCAGAGAGAATGCATGCATGAGTAATTTTGTGGCATATAATTAAGTGGAAAGACAAGGCAGGCTCTTTTATAAACTTCTTTGCTTGAAGTAAACTGTCTACATATTATCAGCAGTCAAACAGCTTGTCTCCTGGCCTGTTTAGTCACTGACACCAGAGTTTCAAATTCAAAACTGGGGCACCAGAGAGCCTAAGACTCCCCAATATCATTTGTAGTCATGGACTATTCTTGCATTATGCATGGAGAGTCAGCGTGAGTGTGTCACGCCACTTATCTTCTGTCTTTAACAAAGACTTTGAGAAAGATGATGGATCTTCAAATCGCAGGTCTCTCTTGTGCGCTGGCTGAATTACAACCCCCAGACCTCCTGTACCCATCCAAGCATAGATGTTGAGAACAGCTGTGTGTGCTGAGAAATATATCTCTGTGTTGTTAAAAATTATGTTATGATTGTAGACTAACAGGTCTGCAGTGTAAGCTCATCACACACTTGTGATGGTTGCCAGCTAGACATGCAGCCCTGAACATGTTCTGTGTTGCAGCGTTGGTTAATAAGTCTGGCTCCCTGTAAAATCTAGGACTTCTACTGATTAAATATTAGCTAGGCCCAGAGAGGACTGCTTTAAGCTGTGGCTGATTGGTATATCTGTTTGATAACCCCTGAAGGAGCTGCAGCCTCTTTGTAAGTCATTGGGGAGGATTGAAGACACATTGAAATGAGAAAGAAACTCAGACACCAAGAATGACAATGAACCTCTGATTTACATGTGCACACAGTTACGTAAAAGTCACTATTGTATCAGCAGGCATGCCTACACTTACACTGAGACCAACTGAAAAGCTATTTTTACTGTAAGGATAGTGAAGGTAAACTATACACCCTGCTTTCTATTATCAGCATCTGGATTTTTGTATACTTTCTATCACCTGTCACAGCGCAAGGAACTCTTTCTATCTGTGTTGAGTTTTAATTACTTCCATAAACACTTGTCAGGGAATAGTTAATTAGAGCCAAGGTAGCAAAATTTACTCTGTATGTGGGGAAATGGAGAGCAACTAAGTCAGTTCACCACTGGCCCTGCGTGGCAGTAGTGCAGACAGCAGGCAGTGCAAGAAGAAATAGCCTGTGCCTCCTGCATGGACTGGCCTTGTGGGTTGAACAGACTGACACCAAATTGCCTGAGTCCTGCTCCACTGTCTGCTCTGATGCAAATGTGTGGGATGTGTTTGTATGGAGGCGAACCACAGAACAAGAAAAGCAACAGATTTATTTGTATTGGAAAATTTCTGGTATAAAAACGCAACTAAGTAAGTCACAGTTTGCATCGCAGGTCTGGGACCTGACGAGGTCACAGAATTTGTTTTTCCAGCCTAGTTTTGTGACAATTAAAAGCTTGTTCACCCCCTAAGTAAATGCAGATCAGGTAGCTGAGGGGTAGACTACAGTAACACAACTGTAAAAGTGTGAGAATTAAAAGGAGAGATGTAACCTGTTGATTAGAGCAACATGGACTTCATGTCTGATCTAATTTACTCCATGTGTTCCTCCACTGATTCCTCTCACCGTCCTTTTTCTGTGTTGCAGTGCCAGATTGCCAGGAGCAAGACATTTTCCTCTGGCGGAAGGACACAGGCTTTGGTTTCCGAATTTTAGGAGGAAATGAGCCTGGTGAACCAGTAAGTATCCCCATGCTTTAAAATTTCATTGATACTAATTAAACTAGAAAATTATGACTTTTGTGTTCTTTTGAAGCTATGCTTTTCTCTGTTGCATATCTTTGTCTGTCTTCTTTACTACTGTCTTAAAACTGGAGTAGCAGAAACTCTTAACAGATCTAGAGAATTTTACAGGCAGCTTGTTAAGAAAAGCAAATGCCTTACCCACAATCCATCTGGTTCTGCATAACATAGTATCTGTTTTAAAAGGGTTGAAAAAGAAACAGAGGGACCAACATGCTTTTGGTCTACCTTGCAGGAGTCAGTACTTGTTTGTGCCAAGAATGCTGCATGATAGTTGTGCTCTTATTTCCATCAGAGGTGTGTACACTCCCACACAATGCCTAAAGCACACAAGCATCGCTGAGCCCCCAACAGGCTGCACTAGCCTTCTCATCTTCTCCCTACATCAGCCACAAATACCTTGAAGTAATGAATCACGAGGCTCTGCAATGCTGCACTGGTTAACACATTAAAATTATAAGAAGATAACTTGCTCTGTGTATTACTGCACTCTCTTTTGACTGATGGTTTCCTTCTCTGTCATCTACAAAGTCGTAACAAGCCTTAGTTCTATAATAAAGATACTACGTTGTCTGTTACATTCAATATTGTGCATGCTTGCGTTTTACAGATCTACATTGGGCACATAGTGAAGTATGGTGCTGCAGATGAGGATGGGCGTCTTCGGTCAGGTGATGAACTCATCTGCGTTGATGGCACAGCGGTGGTGGGCAAGTCTCACCAGCTGGTGGTACAGCTGATGCAGCAGGCTGCCAAACAGGGCCATGTCAATCTCACTGTCAGACGCAAGACCCCTGGATATGGAGGTGAATAGAAATTAATGCACATTACATAACTATAAAGCTCACTGATTTGACTTTGCCTTTACAATCACATCATATTCTCAACCTCACCAAGGGATTCTTGGCATGAATACTTGATTCCAAAGTTCAAAGCATGTGCCAAACAAGTGTGTACTTCCCATCTTTTACAGTGTCAAAAGGGGAAGGCGATGTTCCCCCGTCTCCTGCCTCTTCACACCACAGCAGTACCCAGCCACCCAGCCTGACAGAGGGCAAGCGGACACCCCAGGGGAGCCAGAACTCACTCAACACTGTCAGCTCTGGCAGCGGCTCTACCAGTGGCATTGGCAGCGGTGGGGGAGGTGGGAGCGGAAGTGCGGTGGTACCTGCTACACTGCAGCCATATGATGTGGAGATCCAGCGTGGAGAGAATGAGGGCTTCGGTTTTGTCATCGTGTCGTCTGTTTCCAGGCCTGATGCCGGCACCACCTTTGGTGAGTCAGACCGCCTGAGCTAGAGTCAGATGAGATTGACATGGCCTGCTATTCAATTTGACATGAGAATTAATTTGTTTACTATGGGGTGACTCAGTTTGACTTCAAAGGATAATGTGTTCATTTTAGATTTTAATCTCACTCTGCAGTGGCAGTTTCACTCTGCAGAATGATTGTTGTTGAAGTTTTGATCTGTACTGGTGTTTTTTGCCACAAAAGGGTTTTTTGAATGCTATGTTTTTGTGATGTTAATTCACCCTCTAGTTGTGATCTGCATGTGCAAATTTCTTCAATCAATCCAATTTGAATTATCTAAGCAATATTTTTCAAAGGTCAAAAAAATGACCCTGACAATACATGTTTTCTAAAGCTGTTGTCAAGCAGCAGTCCTATTCGATGATAGTTTGGCCTCAAAAACTTGAAACCAGCCCAGTCTCCTGCACAATGCTCCAGGAAAGAGACACAGTTATAAATGTGATACTGAGTATAACAACTAATGCCATCTTCTGGCAGAATTTTAATATTTTTGCTGTTATCCTCAATGGGTTTCCTCCACTTTATGAATACCATGGGAGTGACATCTAAAGGGAGTGTGCTAATGCCACCCTCCAAAGTCGCTCACAAACATACTATCATGAGCTGAGGGATGAAGAAATCTCTTTAAGAGCACAGAGCATTCCCCCAGGAACAGGCTGGGTGCAGCTTTATAACAAATACAGTACCATCATCACAGCCTGACGTCTCACTGCTGTTCACCAATTCATTGAGCATGTAATTGAAGTCTACTCAGCATCGTCTATAGCTGTCTATACCATTTAGGTGTTGTGGCAAAACAGCAGAATTACTTGCATTAGAGTTAGTCAGTTGATGATGAGGAATTGTAGATGTCCTTCTCAAAGAAATTTTGTATTAACCGTCATGGTGATGAATTTTCAACACCAATGTCATACTAAGGTCCCTTGAATAGTTAGCCATTATAATGATGTACGGTGTGGTGTCACAGGCGAAACACAAGAATGGATGAAATGTTGGCCGCACATTGATCCCATGGGCTAATGGTGCTGCTCTGCAAAATTTAATGCAGAAATTACTGCATTGTTTATAACGACACAAGTGACAGTGTTAGTCAACAACCTCGCCTAAATGCCTTCTACACATTAGAGGTTTACTCTCTTGTTCCTGTTTTTGCTGCTGTTTTACTCCTCCTGCTCTGCTGTCTCTATTCCTTTTGGGAGGATAAGATGAATGGACCTGATACTTTCATGTGCTGATGTGTGATTTTGCTATAGCATCTTGTGCTAACACTCTCTAATGGATTCTAACCACAAGCTTAAACTTGACAGCGGGATGTGTATTACAAAAAAAAAAACATGCAAGATTCTTCCTGGATTGCTTGATGTTTGACGGGCCAGAGAAGAACACTGCACTTTCAAGCTGATTCAACATCTCATACATCATGGATGCAAAAACATTTTGCTCCAGTCCAATAGAACTCACCCCCTCCCATCCCTCCTCCTTTTACGTGGGGTTGGTGTTATGCTTAGCAGATTGGGTATAAAATCCTGTGTACTTGCCACACCCTGTAATATCTCATTATTAGGACAGAGAGGCAAGATAAAAGTGCATTTTTTAATCAAGACAAAGGGAAGAGTGGTGATGTAATAAATATGGATGTCATTAAAAAAATGGGAGTGACAGAGAAATGTGTGTGAGTGTGTGTGTGTGTGTGTGTGTGTGGGGGGGGGGGGTTCCAGGGTCTGTTCAGAGCTTCTGTGTAAACGAGATGAGCAGTATTGAACACTGTCACTCACACGCAGTTTGTATTTCTTGCAGTGATTTCATTGACTATGGCAAATGCCATAAATAGTCTATAGGCTGCATATCTCAGAGCAGAGTGCTGCTCTTTAGGAATCCTTATCATTTTCTGAGCCATTTTCTGAACTCACAGCACAATTACCTTAAGTGTCTTGCGCTGCAGCGGTGATCGCTTCCTCATTGGTGGGGCAGTCGTGATGCTGTGACCAGTGTATTGATAGTCTGTCAAACGATGGCTGCTGTGGGCTCTGACAACTCAGATATGATTCACAGACATTGATTAACATGTCACAGCATGGGGGCAGGGGACAGTTTCTGCATTTTCCCCACTGAGTCCACATATTTGATTTCTGACATCATATCAATTTCAGCTCTTTCACATAGCATGTAATATTTTGCATGTACACTGATTGAAATGTCATTTACATGTAACGTATTGGCTTTCTGTGGGTGTATTGGGAAATGATGATTTCAGCAATTAACTTTTCTGTCCTCTCTTTCTCTCACTGTCTGTCTTTCTTTCTGTCTTTTCTATTTTATAAAATTAACCAATCAATTAAATTATGTTATCAATCCAATCATCACACCACTATTTCACACACTAAACATCAACCCAAAAACAAACATGTATCTCAACACAAAAGCTGGAAATGCTTGTGTGGCCATGCCCCACAAAATAGGACGAATCATCGAGGGCAGTCCAGCAGACCGCTGTGGGAAGCTGAAAGTCGGGGACCGGATATTGGCTGTTAACGGCTGCTCCATCACCAACAAGTCACATTCGGACATCGTCAACCTGATCAAGGAAGCTGGGAATACAGTCTCACTTAGGATCATCCCGGGTGATGGTAAGGATTCTGGCTAAGAGCCTCTCACGGATGTTTCATAATGCAGTATGATGTGACTTATTCATGGATGTGGTGGGAAGGAAAGGGCACTGCTGCCGTTGTTGTTCACTGGCAAAGCACTTTTCATCAGGGTGTGAACCCTGGTATCAGAGTGACTCACTGAGTAGGCAAAGTTGCTCCTAGAAACTCTTTTCTTCTCTCTGCGTTTTTTTTTTTTTTTTGGTTTTTTTTTTTTTTTGCATTACATGTCTCTCTTTACTCAAGTGAATTAGTTTAAAAGGATTAAAATCAGTAATCCCATTTAATATTTCTTTACATTTATGAAGGAAATGGATCTGTGTGATATTACAGCACAAACAATTGCAACTTGAGTCTCCTCACTGGGAAAAATAGCATAACATGGTGCTTGTTATTTGCAGAGCCACTGGTCAACCAATGGAAATCCTAAGGAGAGACATGCTGTAAAACCCTCCATGGAGACAGAAAGAATAGTAAAGCTTAATTAAGGCAGGAGGTGAGAAAAGTGGGAACAATTTCCCACACATACAGGACATAGTTTCCTACTAGAAAACAACTAACCCCTTATTCTCCTCTGAAATATACAGTGGAACCTCGGACAACAACCGCTTCTGACAACAAAAAATTCGGATACAGACGAAAAAAACAGCAAAAAAATTGAACCTCATAACGACGAATTATGCGGACAACGACGGCCGGGTCGCGCCTGCGTCACTTCCGGGTCTCGGCGAGAATGACCCGGAAGTCAGAGCGCTAGCCGCTAGCGCTAATGAATAACTTAGCGCTAGTGCTAATGAATAAAATTAGCGCTAGCGGCTAGCGGTAATTTCATTCATTCTGAAATGGAGTGAATGAAATTAGTTCTAAAAATGATTTAGAATGTATTCTTACCTTGGCTTTTAAGCTGCTGGCTCTTAACACAGACAGAGGCTGCTAACGGCTGTTAGCTGTGTCGACACAGCCCGGGCAGCGTTAACAC
>JAQQAE010009923.1:0-14343 GCA_029823295.1 Pseudamia nigra
CCGGGACAGAGCTTTGACATCTTGGACAATGGGACACTGAGACCAAAGAGTGGAGTGGTGTGCTTCATCCAGCACAGCAATGACAGCAAATAAATACTCACACAGTAACATAGTATCATTACAAAACAAGTGTAATTGAAATCAGTTACAGGGGATCAGTATGAAATTAAATTACAGCTACTAATCCAAATGATTATACAACAGTCAAATTCAGATATTTAATGGAAAAGCATATATATGTAGAATGTACCAGCTGATTATACTAATGCAGGTACACCAATTAATTCAATAATATGTTCAGAACATTACAATGTCTTGCTACAGCTACACTGACGTCCCCTTTGATTCCTCTGCCATTGTATTGATGCTGTAACTTTACACTAGAAATGTTCTCCACAATTTCAAATAAAGTACATTTTCATTTGCAAAAGTCTTAAGCCATGTTTAGGTTTGGGGTTTTTGCAAAGTCATGAGTGTAATGAGCTACTGAGGACAAAGTCATTTTTTGCTGTATTTTTTGCATGGACTCCTTGTGCAATAATGCCAACAAAAGATCAACACTGTAATGTAATGTTAAAAGACAAATAGGCATAATAAACAGAAATGCTTCCCAAAACACTGTCAGTGAACACAGTTACATACAATACAATTACATTTACAGGTTTACCAGTTGAAACTCTACCATACAAGGCTGAAACACTACATAAATTAGAAATATCGTTACATTCTGCTCATTGAGGATGGAACAAGGTGAACTGGAAAACATCCTGTTGACTGACGAGTCCATATTTGAGATTGTTTTGAAAAATCATGGATGCTGTGTCCTAAAGAGGAGACGGATCATCAGGCTTGTATCAGTGTACTGTTCAAAAGCCAGCATCTGTGATGGTACGTGGTGTATTAGTACACATGGCATGGGAAACCTGCACATTTGTGAAGGCATCATTAATGTTGAACGGTATGTACACGTTTTAGCTACATGTGCTGCAATGTAGACAATGTATTTTTCAAGGAATGCTTTGTTTATTTCAGTAAGACCATTTCAAACCACATTCTGCACATGGTCCAAGAGCATGTTTGCCACATGATGAGTCATAAAACACGACAAAGGAGTGTCTGAAGTGTTGAGCAGGTGAAACCCTACGTGTATATCAAACACGAAAGGAAAAACCTTTCATTTTCAAAATGACAGCAGTTGGTTTCCTCAAACACAGTGGTGTTAGGATGAGAAGTGATGCAACACAAGTGATCAAAAATAATTCGCAAGATAAAAATAATGAAATGATCAAATATCAACAAAATAATTGAGAAACATAAATGAACAAAATGCAGTAAAATTATAAATGCGGACTCTGTATTGAACATGCAGTGGTTGTAGACATTACTGAGGCAGTGTGACTGAAGAAACCTTAAATGCACCTGTTAAAACTCCCATTTTCTGAAAACTGAAAAGTCAGTGATGGTAGTTAAAGGGAAAGAAAACTTCACAAAATCTTCAAGACAATGAATGCTTATTTGTGCTTAATTTTGCAAAAATTCTGACAAATTCTCCTGGAGATCTAAGAAATGACATGAGCTGTGTGGAAAAATGTACTGATTCCTGTTAGAAAATGATTACAATTGCTATTACGTTATTTGTTTCTTTGTTTATTTTACCAGAATAAAACTTTAGAAATTGTAGGATTTAAAAAACTGTGGTTTTGGGCTCCTTTAACCTAAACCTATGTATTTAGTAGAAATATGTCAATGAGGGGGCATGTACTGTTTAAATCAAAGAATGAAACATGAAATGGCTCATTTTGTTCAAAAATAAACTAGGGCTGTCAAACGATTAAAAATTTTAATTTGGTTAATCACAGTGTCAATGTGGACTAATTTCGATTAATCACGATTAATACCGATTTGTTGTTTTTCATTTTGTGGGAGTAAAAGTACTCATGGTAGAAGGCCTTATAGACACTCAACTAAAATTACTTATTTTACATTAAAATGTATTTTTTTTTCTTATTTAAACTCGTGTAACTAAAGGAAATTCCACCTGCTTTGTAGAACTTAACAGAACCTCTGTAATGTTCTGATGACGATGTTTTTGCTTTTTTACACTTGGTTCATTGTTTCAATAATATGAACTGTACACAGACATTACACTTTAAATGCGTGTTGTTCCTGTAACAATAAGGTAAAGATGTCGCTGTGACTGTATGATTTATTGTTGTTATTCTTATTATTTTTGAGTTCGTTGATTCTGTTTTTTCCCAGTGGTCGTGAACGCGTCTCGCTGTTCCTTTAAGAGGCTGAGCTCGCTCTTTGAGAGGCTTCAGCGCACTTTTCGTGTACCTGCTGCTCAGTCCTCTATCACGGCCGCGTTGGCTGGAATCTTCTTGATTGATTTCAAACCCAGTGTTTGTACGGGGAGGAGGAAGAGGAGGGGGACGGAGAGGGACGGAGAGCGCGCTGCTAATTCCGACCTGGCTCTGGCGGAGCTTGAATCCTCCGGCCACTAACTCACCAGCTCGGTAAAGAGAAGCGCTGATGGTGAAACGCAGCGGCTGCCGGGAAGAAAAAGTAGTGTGTTCGAGGTGTTTCCCAGTCAAAGTCCTGATTTATTTCGTCATGTTTCCTTTGGTTCCGCGGGAGCGATGCGCAGCGGCCGCGGCGCCCAGTGCGACGGGACGCGGTCTGTTGTGTTGACAGGACTCGGCGACCGGATCAGGAGCTGACTGAAAATCACCGGCGATCGATTGGAAATCATATGTTTTGGTTCCTAACGGAATGTGAGTATTAACTGTTACAGAGCTTCACAAAGGATTAATGCGTAAAAGATTAGTCGGGGCAAGCGGTTCATGCCACAGCATCACACTGTTCCCTCGTATCGGCCTGTTGAAACGGAGAGCATCGTCACACCTTGATCTATTGGACAATGTGTGCGTATTTTAACACATTCCACAACTGAGGCTTGGTTCGATGAGTGTTGACAGTTAATCACAAGCTGCATTTTAAACGGAACTGAGATAGTCATGGCTAAAAATCCGTGCGAGGGAGCGAAGGATGACCTGAGTCAGCTGAGCGACGAGGAGCTGCTGCGGTGCAGTAAAGAGGAGCTGCTCCGCAGGTTGAGAAAGGTTGACGGTGAGAAGATGAACTTGATGATTGAGCATGGCAACATGATGAAAGACATAAACCGGCGGCTGCAGGTGCACCTGCATGAAATCCGGAGTCTGAAAGAGATCAACCAAAAGCTGCAAGATGACAACCACGAACTCCGGGAGCTCTGCTGCTTCCTGGACGACGACCGGCAGAAGGGCAAGAAGCTGTCCAGAGAGTGGCAGCGCTTTGGCCGCTACACTGCCAGTGCCATGTGGAAGGAAGTGGGCGCCTACATGATGAAGCTGAAGGAGCTGGAGGCCAACCAGGAGACGGTGCTGAAGGAGAACTCCGAGCTGAAGGAGATCATTCTCATGCTGGATGAAGAGAGGAATGGGGCAGGGTCCAGGAGCTCCATCGACAGTCAGTCCAGTCTGACCAACCTGAACGGAGGGACTGGCACCGTCAGGGATGTTGGAGACGGGAGTAGCACATCCAGCACGGGAAGCGCCGGGAGTCCAGATCACCACAACCACATACATAAGCCCCCGTCAGAGAACAGCAAGAATGGCCCCACCATGAGGAGGTCCATGGATGACCTGTCAGCGCCTCCCCATCACAGAAGCATCCCGAATGGACTTAATGGTAAGTTTCCATTCTCCTTCACCTGGACACACACCTGGCTGTCTTGTAATTTGCAGATCTCTCAGTGTGCTTTTTGAAAATCCAAACCACCTGATGAGTGCATGGAGTGTTCTACCACAGCCACAGTCATTCAAAAACAACCGCAGGGCCTTGTTGACATGCAGCCCTGTGGAAGTTGATATTCTACTGTGTATAGAGCACCTTGTACTTTTCTCCAAGCAAGTTACACTGGTTCGGAACTTTCCACCTATACAGTACAGTGAAAAATGTTTTATTTGAGCACATTGTCATCATGATCATACACATGCATTTCTCAAATCATAATAAAATATACATTTCAGTTTCTCCACAATGAAGTGTCAGGAATAAATTAAGCTGATATTAATTACAGTACATTATTACCTAAGGCATTTCAGGAAGGTTTCTGATGGTGCTTAGAACTTTATGCACGTGCAAAACATCAGTGTTTTTTGTGACATTTACTCTGTTACATGTACAGAAAATTTGACTTCTGAGAGTTGTTGTTTTGTTGTAATACTTTCTAGTCTTACTCCGTACCATTTGTGATGGAAAAACTGTACTTTGGCATATTCTCAGTGACACCGGAAGGAAATAAACAGAAAATGAAAAGATTAATTTAGCAAAAATGACCACATTTTGACCCTATTTGATTAAAACACAGGTTGTTATTCTCTCTGGTTTGTTGTGTGTGGATCGTACAGTCGGGCTGTGTTGCAGAGTTACTGAGTGTGTGTGTGTGTGTGTGTGTGTGTGTGTGACTGTACCGACAACATATGCTGATCAAAATTTCTGTGAAGGATTAACACTGTGGATGTGGGGGGTCTTGGCTTAACCTCAGCATAAAGTCTTGATTGGGGTGATTATGACACACGCACGCGCACACACGCAGCATCCTTAAGTGGCCTTTTCAGGTCCACACTACGCTATCATGTGACACTGCACTGATTTAGGGCAGTGCATCCCTGTCCTCAAGGAAGAGGACTTATCCTAATAGCTTTCACAAGGGTTTGAGCAAATAGATTTTTGCTGATTATCGTTGTTGTCTCTGGCTGTGGAAGAGCACTCATGTCTGCGTAGGGACTGTTTTAAATGCGTGGCATGGGACCAGAAATCAATGTCCCTGTTTTAAGACCTAAATACATGGCTGAAAGCGGTGGGGGGGGGGGGGGTGAAACGCTGAAATGGATGATGGAACAGGAGGACACTAAGCCTCGTTTAGCTCACATGGACTGATAACTTGCTACAATCTCATGTGGGGAGGTTAATAGGTTTGGTTTATACTACCAGCCCAAAATGCCATCCACTTCACATCAGTTATGTTGTGCAGGGTGGGTACAGAGTCAATAGCCCTACTAGTGTTATTACAACTACTGTACAAATCCATATTATGGCCAGAAACTGTTAAAGAACGAGAAAAGACAGTCCATCATTTATTATTATAATTGTTGCTTAAATATTCTTTTTTCTTTTTTTTCATTTACATGATGATTTGGTTCATTTTTTTTGTTCTATTCGGTGCATTTTGTCTAATAATTTATGCATTTTCTTGATTATTATAATGATTTTAATGGTTTTTGCTCATTTTATTGCTTATTTTGTATCCTTTTAAACTATTTTTAACTACAGGCTGAATAATTAGATACAAATTTATCCCCTGTGTTTCTACATAGGCAGGTTGTAAATTTCTGTTAAAAAATCTTAACAAATTGTTTTTAGTAAACTTGACTTTATTCTTGTACCATAGGATCCAAACATTTTATGAAGTTAACACTGAAGTCTTTAGAGTAGTGAAAATGGCAGATTATTCATTTTGGACACTTTTGATAAGCTTTTGTTTGGCGTGGCCCCCGAAGCGGCTTCGGAGAAAAAGTCTGGCCCTTGGACTGCTGTTCGATGTCATTTATTACTTTAGTCCATTTTACCGCCACGGCTCAAAACCCGACGTTACATCACGGCATATGATCCGGGTGCATCCCTAGAACTGCGGCCTGTTCACAGTCACAAACACAAAAGGGTGGAAATGTGCATGAGGGAACCCTTAATCCGAAAACACACACAAACACTCTCATCCTAACATTATTGGGCATTGTTTGGCTGTCATTATGTAACATCAATATTGTTTCTGCAGAGGCCCAGCACCTCTCTAAGCTGCTTTCACGCGAGCTGTGTTGTACAGCGTGCTCCCGAGGGTCCAGATCAGTATGTTTGTCACTAATGATGATGCATAGAAACACATACATTATAGAAGAAATGATTCACTAGAGAGAAGGTTAATTATTTTATTGTTAAAAGCAGATCAATGGGATTAATTCAGCCACAGCTGTGGCTTTTTCATTATGGTAAACAGTCGATGATGCTTAGTAAAAGCTGTGAAACAATAACCCATTGAGTCTAATCTGCTGTTGCACAAGTTGGACGAGTGCACCAGGAGGAGTCATATCCGATGAGTGTTTCATCACTCGGTGAATAATTCTCCAACCTGCTTGAGTAGGAAATGAAATCACCTGCAGGTTTTCACCAGTGTTTTCCAAGCTAACTCTGTGCTGTAAGAAAATGGTTCTCTCCCCGAGATTTAATCAGTTGGCTGTTGGAAATCCGAGCAGAGTGACCGTGTTGGGAGGTCAGGTCTGGCTGCGGTGTGAGGTCCGCAGAGTGGCTTTTATTTAATGCTGTCCAAATGCCAGCGGCTCCCTTGGGCATTTAGGAGACAAGCTCGAGGATTGGCGCTCAAACGTTAAATGAACAGCATCTGTGCAGGTCTCCTTGCACGCAGCAGGAGGAGGAGATTGGAGGATGTACATTGTTGTTGTTAACCAACCACTTGTTTGAATTGGTGTCTTAAGTTTCATCGTTCTGAAGTCAAGATTTTATAATATTTTGGTTATCGAGAATCTCGAGGATTCCAGTTTCTTTCAGAAGAGGCAGTGGGAGAGGAGTGGGTATGAAAAGGAATGGAGCACAGGGGACCTCAATGGGTCTGGTGTGGGGGGAGTGGCTGAATGGCAGTGAGGGGTTGGCTGGGAAGCTTGGGGGTGGACTGCTGGGGACTGTTGGAGGGCATATTGAGCTCAAAGGAGGTTGGATTTGTGAGGCATCCTGCTGTCTGCTTAATTGAATTTCTTGTGCGTTGACACGGCTGACAAACCCCCCCCCCCCACTCTGTGTCCTTTAGGGTGTGGGGGGGCAGGCTGTGGATGTGCATCTTTGCTTGGACAGGGTGTGTGTGGTGCAATGCTAAGAGAGCACTGCTGGGTTGAATACTATTTGTTGGCCTGCAGACAGTTTTCACTGATTGATGGGGAATAATCAAAGCTTTGGTCTGGTCCAGATAAAGGACAACATGTCTCTCTTACCGTTCCCACAAGACGACATGCATTTTAATAGCACATAAAGGTAATGTTGATGGTGATAAGATTTAAATTTTGAAGACCATAACATGGCTGAATTAGTCTTTCACTAATCTCTGTAAATTGTAAATTGACCACCAGGTCAATTATTAACAGGTCCAATTAAAACGTTTGAGACCATGATGAGAAAAACGTATTCACTTTGTATTTTCAGAGTGAAGTCCGTTGTAACTGCATGGGACTCGGACTCACTGCACAGCCCCCGTCCTTGCCCACTGCGCTGAACACAATCTTGTTTTACCTCCGAACTCATGACTTAACAGTAGCAGCTAAATACTTAAAGTCCTGCATCTTATAGAGAACAAACCAGCAACGTTAAGTGCTGACAAACTCTAAAGACTCACTTGAAATTGGTTGAAACAAGCCAGCTAGCTTTACCAGTATTCCAAATAATAACCAGATACAGTACTCGCCAAAAGAATATGTTAATCATTCCCTATACAGGTCCACCCCTACTGTTCAGGAATAAAATCCGGAGCAGAATTGCTACATTATGTTTTATAACCTGTAATGGTGGCTTCTATTTCCAGACTTATGTGTGCATTCACTTTTGGTGGTCTGTAACCCAATTCCATCCAAATACTGCTTGAAATATGATGCTGTCACTGAGAGGCTGCATTAGGACTCCCCTATCGTGCCACACGGGCTGAGCTGAACCAGCTATAGCTCTATGAGATTAAGTTAAAGTGGCCGAGGGAGACGGCGAAGTGCTGCTCTGACATTGGCCAGATGAACTGATAAATATCCTCTCTGAATTAATGCGTGGTGACCTTTAACAGGCCCTCGCGCATTCCCCTGGCCTTTTAGCTGCCAAGTGACTTTAAATGAACAATGTTTCTACCTCAGCAGATAAAGTGGCTTTAAATAAGCCACTTTTCTCAGACATGGACACAGAGTGACAACTTATCAGACCTTGGTTAACGTCAGTAGATTTGGCTGGTTTTACCACGGTGAGATGTAGCAGTAATAGCCTTGGAAGCAGTGGGCTTTGATTCAGAAAGCGTTATGTCGCTGTAGAAAAATGTCAACGGTGACCTTAGAAATGTCATGAATAACTCATAGCTTCTTTCACTAAGGCATAATGAGGCATGCCGATGTGAATTTTTTCATCGAGTGACGTGAACGTCAATCTGCATTTACCTTAGTTCAAAACTAAAACCTAAAGATGCAGGAGCTGAAATCACACCAGAATTCAAAAATACATGCTTTATGCTCCTGACCGACCTGATGCTGCAGTTGAAAAGAGAAGCCATGTTCTCGACTTCCTTGTTGAACCACTAGAGCTATATATAGATGAAAGTTTGCACGTGGAATAGATTTTCTATAGCTTGAAAACAGTTCACCGAAGCCCAACCGCTCGGTACAACGTGCTACTGGTAATTGTGGAATTTTATGCCCGTAAATGCCAAAATACATATTAATCACTGATGTAAAGCCAGCAGTCAAAAGATCATTTTATTAATTTTGCTTATCTCTTAAAGGTGTTACAAAATAAAGTGTGTTGATTTGTTTTCATTGGTTTTCTGATGGTCTTTTTGTAGCTTTTCCATGCATGCTGTGATTTTATAAGAAATTGAAAGTGTTGTACCCACCCACTAATGAGAAAACGTCCTGACTGGTTGAACAACAGGTCGTTTCCATGGTGATCTGTGACCGTTTTCTAACAAAACGACACTAGAAACACTTGAAATAATGACATTTTCATGGACAATTGTCTGGGGAAAAAGTCATAAATATTGGCAGTTGCTTATGGGGGAGGGGCTAATTTTAGCTTGAATGTGATTGGTTGCCGTGTGTAACGTTTTAAATTTTAATATTTAAAATTGTATAATTCTACTGGGTCATTCGGCGGGACTAATGCACTTCATCTGGACCATGGTTTATCATGATTTGGGATGCCACACATCACAAAAATCCAAAACCTTTTGTTTCTCTTGTCTGCTTTGTGGCAGGTTCAGAATTTTGCAGTTTATATTTTACACAAGACTTGACTTTATATAAACCTCAAACTCCAAGATGGATTTTTACAATATAGGACATTTAATTTTGATCCACCATGAATAATGTCATACAAAATAAAAAGATTGTACAAGAATAAAATCTTTTTATGGAACATTTAGTCAACGTCCCACATTTTTAGCTTCAATATATTAAGACTTTTCTGAACAAACAAGCAACCTGTAATCACTGTGATACGACTGAGCCAAATTCCTATAAACACAACTCTATCTGCCATCTATGGGTATGTTTTTTTTTGTTGTTTTTTTTTTGTGTTTTTTTTGGCCCATGATCAAGCTGACACCATATGGTAGTTCAGTCTTAGTCATTGTACCCTTGTTGTGTAGGGTCATAGTGTGTACACACACACACACACACACACAGAAATAAAACAGGGCTGAGATGACTGAGCTTAATTTTAGCACATTCCTACTTACTCATACATGCAAACTGGCATGTGGTTATTCGTGTGTGTGTGTGTGTGTGTGTGTGTGTGTGTGCGCCATTGACAATGGCTAAGAAGTGTGTGTTTTACCTTCATCAAAGAAAAGTACCTTTTTTGACCTCTTGGCATGTGTATATATGTATATTAGGGCTGTCAAAGTTAGCGCATTATAACATAACATAACAACGGCATTTGAAGAAGCTTCAGTAGAATGCATTTGTGTGGTTTATCCTATTATTTCACTGGGCCCTTGAGTAAATCGTCCTGTTCCTGAGAATGCATGACGTCCTGGCTTTAGTCACCCTGTTGACTCACCTTATGAATATACTTAGAGTGAAATGAGGGTCAAATTGGCCCTCATTAACTCAGTGCAAGGTCATAAACCAGTGTGTCTAAAATGCTCTTCTTGCTACAGTGTGTGTGTGTGCGTGTGCGTGGTACCTCTTCTACATTCTGATTTTTGGCCTTCTCGCTGGCTCTCTTTCTTCAGTTTCTTTTCCTTTCACCCTTGGGGAGTGACGTGACCTACAAGCTCACAATGAAACTGCAGAACCAGCCCTCCCTGTCAGCCACCAACGTATTAGTCAGCGCCTTGATAATCACTACTGGTTTTGACTGAAGCACCTATTTCTGTTTTCCTCCTGAAGTGCTTCACCAGTCACTTATAAAGATTCAAATTAATCCAGTGTTTTCATGTGTGTGTGAAGAGAACTGCACAGTAAAATCAGTAGTTGTTGTTATTGGGATCTCTATATAGCAAGTTCATATTTTCACAACTTTTATTTTACACCGAAGGCTATATATAAACCTCAAAATGCAATCAAGATGGATTTTCACCTTTTTTTAATGATTTTTTTTTTTCTTTTTGCCCCCTTTTCTTGCCTTTTCAAATGTATACACTATCAGTCAAACATTTGGACACACTTTGTGTTTCAGTGTTTTTCTTTATATTTAAAATTATTTTTAACATTGGATGTCTTCAGTATTAATGTACAAACTGTGAAAGAACATGTACAGAAATGTACAGTATATTAAACAAATAAAATGTTAAACAACCTGGAGCATGTTTTATATTTTACAAGGAGCCACATTTATTTTGATTTTAGCTTTGCACACTCATTCTCATCAGATTCACGAGGAAGTCGCCTGAACAGTTTTCAAACCATAGATGCACCTTGTCAAGTGTTAATTTGTGCTATTTCATGTCCTATTAATGTGCTTTAGATCATCAGCTGTAAGGGTATGGAGTCAGTTGTCCTAACAGTGCAACTACAACTGCTGCACAAATCCATTTTATGCCAAGAAACATTTCATTGAAGAGAAAAGGCAGTTCATTTCTCTGAGACATTTCTGTTAAACTTATCCTCTGCAGCAGAAGTGCTGATTATGACATTAGTGGCTCTACTGCCCAGTTCTACGTTCAAAGCATCGTCTTGCTTAAAAGTAAACTCTTCAGTCGGTTTTGGAATATCACAAAAAGCCACATCAATCAATCGGATATGGCGAGCCGAGACTTTCTCGGTGAGCACTTGTTCTTGTTTCAAAGGAAACCTGAGCATCCGCAACACAATGGTGTTTTCCTCTCGGCTGTGGTTTCAAGTCATTGTGTGGTGTGTCTTCGGGGCTAAGGAGGGTGTCTTGCAGGAAAAGGAAGTTGCTGTTGCCGTGTCCTGTTTGTCCAAACTTACAGAATCCCAACATGTAACCTCACGCCTGGATAAATGTGCAGAATGACGACTGGTCACCGTTACTACATTTAAATGAGCTGTTATGATAAAAACAGATGGCACCATTGTGAGGATGAGACTGTGTCTTGTTCAAACATGTAGTGGATGTTATTAGTTATTCAGTGGATTTTGTGGTAAGGGAATATACAGCAGACAAGTGGCTGTCAGTGGGTGGGTCGGGCCCCAAAAGTGGGTCGTGGGCTGTGAAGTGTGTGTGGTCCCCAATGTATATGTGTACTTTTTCTATACTTTGTTGGTTTTCATTCATTTTTGTTTATTATTTTGTTAATTTCCTTGATTGTTTTCTGGATTATTACTTTTTTTTTCTTCATTTGTCTGCCTTTTGTTCACTTTTTGTCTATTTTAAGAACTATTTTGTTTCATTTTTGGTTAATTGTGTTAGTTGCTTATTTTTTCACTTGTGTTTGTTTTGTTGGTCATGTTAATTTCTGTTCATTATGTGGATAATTTTGTTCAGTTGGGCTCATTTTCTTCAACTCTGTTCACTTTGTGCATTATTTTGTGTGATTTTTTTTTTTTTTTTTTTTTGCTCATTTTTTGATAATTTGTTCATTTTGTGGATAATTTTGTCTCTTTTCCAAATTGCTTTATTAATTGTGGTCATTATTTTTCATGTTGTGTTTGTATTTTCTTGATTATTTGCACATTTTTAAAAATCATTTATTTAGCGTCTTGAGTATAGGAATAAAAACATGAGCATATTTTGATCAACATATATCCTTTTTAAAAATACATTTCCCTGGTTGTAAGTCAGTTGGAATGTGATCACAACTGAAAAATGTGGGTCACAAGGTGAGATGAGTTGAGAACCAGATTCAAATTCAGATTGTGCACTAGACCATGAATTATCTGTATTTGCTTCTTCATATTTGCTCCCTTTTTAATTTGTCAAAGCATATCTGTATCCAGTAAGTGTGTCAGTTATGCTGTTTGTGTCCCGGCAGCACGCTGCGGTTTTTCCGTATCTGTCTGAGTGAGGCCTGGATGACTGATAACGCAGATAGTGGAGTAGTAACACACAAATGTACCAAACAGATTCCCCACAAGAGACGGCGATTGAGAGGAAGAGCCACAGGGGAAACTCTCAGCTGTGTGCTGTCAATGAAAAGCCAGCCTGTCAGGACGTCCCACATTCCGAGATAAACAAAAGAGGAAGTGGGTCTCTCTCCTGAGTGACACAGCAGGAACGAGACTGTGTGGAGTGAGAGGAGCAGGGAGATGAGACATAAAGGAAGCGTTCACCGGGAGATGTATGCGTGTTCAAAATGCCCTGCTGCTGAACGTTTAGGTGCAGAATGTGAACGCTGTATACTATAGTCATATGACCATGAAAATTCCCACTATGGGAACAGTTACCTCTCAACTGCTGGTAGATATTTATGGAAGATTACTTCATTTTGAAAAAACAAAACTCAGTCAGTCGAATTGTATCGTTGTCAGACTGTTCATATCAGGTGCTGCTGTTCGTCTCAACATCGTCTCAGCTGCTCCTTAGAATAGATCCGACCGGTCATATGTAATGGCCACGCCCCCTTTTGGTCCCATAGTAATGGGCCGAATCAAGGGATGGTAAACCTCTAACTCAAAAATCCAAGTTGCCAAAGATGCCAATTGTTGTTCATGAAGTCAAATATACAGTATATATCAATTTTAAAGTCAATAGCTTAATCACATTATCTAACAAATGTTGGTAATAACCCTTAGTTAGCCTTGATTACCTGGGTTTGAAACTTTTTTTTTCAGTAAAATTGTCTTTGAGTTACCAGAGAGTAAGTGTCTACACTACTGGAACTGATTTAGAATAAACACTCAAGTTCACAACCTTTTACTTCAAAATCAACTGTCATTATAGTTTAATGTGTCATTAATCATTTTTAATTGGGAACCTCATGTTATGCAACTTTGCGTGTGGCATGTGGTTTTTGGGAATCCAGTTGCCAGACATATTTTGTACTGAATTTCTAGTAAAATTTCACTTATTGCATATTAAAGTACCTACAAATACCTATACAAATATGTAATATACATGAATATAGGTTAATTTAGTTCTTGAAATATACTGTAGGTCAGTGAACATGAAATGGTATCCGGGTTACCCCCTTGATTTGGACCTAATGTAATGTATCTGAAGTCACAAAACAAACCAGAAATGTCTGTTAATGCTAGATGCTGTCTGATAGTGTCCGTTGTTATATCTTTACACAGTCTATATTATTTTAAGGTCACATTGAATCAAATCTTCTCAGACCAATATATGACAAATATGATCATTTAGCAACAGCCTCACTTCACTGTAATGCTGTGTGCAAGAAGTGTCAGGGCAAAATTTTTCTCTCATTTCAAAAATTCTCAAAATCCAAATGAGACAGGAAATGCTTCTGATTATCTTTGGAGGATATTTTGCGCAGTGCACAACATCCTGTCCTGTCTTACGGTGGCCTCTGTGCAGCAAAAACACATCCTTCTCTTCAGGAAGAAAAATGATGTGCCAACCTTTTAAATAATGGGGCACCAACGTGACCCTTCACCTGGAGAGGATACGTTACATCCTCAATGACAGACTGGACGGATCTGGACTCTGCAACCTTTCCTGTGCTATTTGAAAGAGACAGAAGGGAGAGTGGGTTAAGGTCTTCATATCATAATTCAATTCAATTTTATTTGTATAGCGCCAATCATAATCGAAGATTATGTCTAGGCGCTTCAAATTACGTACCCAGCACTGGTTTATTTACAACATAACCAACATGTCGCCAGGCAGATGCGCTCAAAGAGTCATTATATTTTACATGGAAAGACAATAGCAGGGCCTCCTGCAATACTTGCAAAACTGTTATTTCATGTAATGGAGGAAATACCTTTATACAACCACCGTGTAATTTCATGCAGCACACAATGCCACGTATCTGACAGTCTAGACCAGGGGTGTCAAACATACGGCCCGCGGGCCGGACCCGGCCCGTTGGATGATTTAATCTGGCCCGGCATAAATTTC
>JAQQAE010009924.1:0-14342 GCA_029823295.1 Pseudamia nigra
GGAGTTAGTCGTTGGTCCAGAACGGATTAATTGGTTTTACATGTATTCCTATGGAAAAAGTTGCTTCGGATAACAACCGATTCGGATAAAGGCCGTGACGCCGGAACGGATTATCGTTGTTATCCGAGGCACCACTGTACTTTATAAAACATCGGGACAAGACACATTTATCATTAAGGGCTTAAGCTGAAAAGGTTTGAATAAATACAAATATATAAAATGAGACCAAACAAGTACGTCATCCATAATGAACAAAATACGGTAATCAGGTAAAATAACATCAAAGGACAAACGAAGCAACAAATTGAATAAAATGATGACCAATAATCAAGTAGGCTAACAAGGAGCAAAAATCAACAAAGTACTGTAAAAATAACCAAGTACATTAACAAAGATGAGCAAAAAAAAAAACAAAACTGAACAAAAAACAAAACGCACAACAAAATGAGCAAAAAATGAACACCGTAATCAAGTAAATATGCAAAAAACAGAATAAATAAGCAAAACTTGAGCTTAGAGTATTTTTATTTGACAGTAGAAAGTTTTTTTCAGCGTTATGATTATTTTGTTCATTTTCTTGATTGTTTTGTTCATTTTATAGATTTTTTTGTTCATGGATTTTTTTTGTTCAATTTCTTGATGATATTGTCTATTTTCTTTCATTTTATTTATTATTTTGTTCATTTTGACAATTTTTGGTTCGTTTTGGGGCCATATAGTGCATTCTTATTGCTTTTCTTAATTATTTTGTTAATTTTACAGATTATTTTTGGTTCATTTTCTTGATGAATTTGTTCATTTCATGGATTGTTTGTTCAAGTTCTTGAAGATGTCTGTTTTCCCTCATTTTCTTGATAATTTCATGAATTTTTTGTAGAAGTAAAAGACTGAAATGACGAAAAAAAAAATCAATACAATTTCAAACATTAACAAAATACTCAAGTATATTAACAAAAAATGATTAAACTAAACCTCAAAATGATCAGAAATGTCCATAAATGAAGAAAATAAAAAACAAGGCGAACAGAAGCTGAGCAAATTCGTAAAGGCAAACTATAAAATATGACACATAACAAGCACTAATGAACATAATCTTGAACAAAATTAGCAAAAATGAAAAATAATTAAGTAAATTAACAAAAATGAGCAATACAGTTAAAAAATGAACAAAATTTCAACAAAATGAGCAAAAATTGAACAATAAACAATAGGAACAAAAATGCGCACATTAAGCAACAACTGTGGTTAAAAATAACAACAATAATGTAAAAAAATTAACACAATAAGCAACAGAATTGAACAAAAAAAACAAAATAAGAAAAAAAATGAGTGATCAAAATAGTCAAGTACATTAACAAAATTGAACACATAACAAAATAAGCAACAAAATGAGTAAAAGGGAACGCATAAAGCAACAACCATGGTTAAAAATAATAATAACACTGTAAAAAATTATTAATAAGCAACAAAATTGAACTGAAATCAACAAAGATTGATTGATTGATGAGATTTCGGCCTTGAATTATGAAGCACCTAGAGATAATCAGCGATTATGATTGGCGCTATACAAATAAAGATTGATTGATCGATTGATTGAAGTAAGCAGCAAAATTAACAAATATGTTCAAACCAAAATAGTGATTTAAATAAACATAAATGAGCATAATACCTGTTGAAAATGTGATGTATGATGCTGTAATGAACTCCATGTTATGAAGTTAAATGGTAAACGGTCTTGCACTTACATAGCGCCTTTCTACCCTGCAGCACTCAAAGCGCTTTACACTGCTTTCCATTCACCCAGCCACACACACACTCACTGGTGTATGAATGTGGTCTTGCTCAAGGACACTTCAGCCTGTGGACATGAGAAGCCACTCTACCTATTGACCCACAGCCGCCCCAAGTTACTCACTACTTCAGTACTTCTACTTGAGTAACAATACTTTCACTTGAGAAGTGTTTCTGTTTACTCTACCCACCACTGATGACTGCTCTAAGGGATGGTTTTTACTGTTTTACTGGAGCTGAGCTAAAACAACAGCTGTAACACTTCAACAGGCACAAAATTATACAATACAGTGGTATTATTCACTGCTAGAGGCACTGTAGAGAAAGGGAATTCCAATTAACGTCTCAAAACAGTCTTAGTAATAATTTTAACGGCACACAAATACTATAATTAATATTTTGCGTCTGTTGACTTGGTTATGTATTTTAAAGCTCTGCTCTTTACTACACCACAGTAAAAATGATTAAAAACAGGTGTGAGACTGACTGAAATGTTGTGTTCCCATCCATCACCACTTCCACATCATTTTCCACCGTCTGAGAACTGACTGACACTCTTTTAATGATATTTCATTGCGGTGCCTTCATCTGCTACGATTTAATGGCACCTGCGTGGATAAAAGGCAAAGAGAAATGCAATCTCTCATTCTTTTTCGGAGGTTCAGTGTTTATATTCTGCAAAAGTTTCTGTTTTCATCATAAGCTGCATCATTTTTCAGTTGCCAAACAAAGCCTCTATTAATCAGAACCTTTATTATATTCATGATGGAATCAAAAGGGTTTGCATCTAAAAGCCTCGTCATGCAGCATAACATGAAATTGTCGGAATCTGTGACGTTAATATTTAGTCATGGTGCTCTGCATTACAGGCCACGGTGGCTGAAGCACACTTTAAAGAATGCATTATGTCAAAAAGTGTGAGCTGCTGTTGTTAATGTACACACACATGCAAATATCCACATATATGGACACGCTTTACCCCTCTCATATCATGGATGAAAGATATCAAACTACTCATACATTGTATATCAAATAGCATCACTTCAAGTAGCTGCAGTTAAAAATCCCTGCAGCATCAATAATTTATAAACCTACACTCTAAGCCTTACGTGTCTATTGAAAGCACTGACGGCAACGCCACTGATCTCATTGTTCTTCCTCAAAAATGGTTGCAGCCGCAGGTTGGCAATTGGACACAGGGTTTTATGCGCTTTTCATATCTAAATATTCAGATTTGACCTAACACCTCAATCTTCTCCACCTCTCATTTTTACCTTTATAACTGTTCCTGCCCTCACTCTCCCCTGTGTGGAGGCGTCTGTTTATCGGCGCATGTGTTTGTGTTTCACCACAGCAGAATTTATGTTTTGTATTTGAGTGTGTGGGGTGATCAATAGTGTTTCAGTGAAGGACACTTAGGAGCAGATTGGAGCCCAAATCCAAGCCAGCATGAAAGACGACATGACAGAAACACTTGCTGCTCAACCTGAAGGGGCTCAGTGTGACATCTACCCTCAAACAACACACACACACACACACACACACACACACACACACACACACACACACACACACTTACTTAGACACGCCTGTGAGCCCTAAACAGTGTCTTCAAATAAAGCTGAAAACATTTACCCACTGCTGCATCAAAGTAGGAAAGCTAATGAGTTATTGACCGATGATCTTATACACACACACACACACGCACAGGCAAGCATGCACATACACACCATCTACTGCACATTGAAATGTACACATTCCACACCTAATGAACGTGAGCGGCGTCCTTGTCACAGCCAAGCAGTGTGCTGAGAAAGCATGTGCATGTTTGTTTATGTGTGGGTGTGTGCATCTGTGTGTGCATGGGGCTGGCTGTCTGTACACAAGTCATTATTAGAGGTTTAGTGTGTGCTCACCAGTCAGTCAGGCTCCAGTCAGAGGAGTCAGCTTAAGGGCTCATAGCTGCTCCCTGAGGAGACGCTAAATACCATCAGCCGTTTAAATCCATCCATGACCAGTTTAAATATGCAGCACACACTCACTCCATTTTTAATAAGGGCTCCAAGCAAGACAGAGGAAGAAAAAGGGAGAGGGAAGAGACAAAGTCAAATGGAGAGAGAGGAAGAAGCGAGCAGACTGAGGAACAGTGAGATGGAAGAATACGAGGGGAAAGGAGAAGAGCGGAGTCAGTTGCATTGATTTCTTGGCACTTTGGCATCGGCCCTGATTCGCCTGGAAAAGCCACAGATGTGTCAGAGCCAGTTACGTATGCAAGAAGAGAGGAAACACACATACATACACATGCAGGACAGTCACATGCATGTACACATGGAAGCATATGCGCAGACAACATACTCACACATGCCAAAATATTCCACATTACAAAGACACCACTAGACACCGTTTGCACTTGCAGCGTCTGTGCATTACAAAAGCACCTGTTTGAAAGGAGCAGGTGAAATGCCGGGGATGATGCAAGGGGTTTTGATGCCTTTCTGGGGAAAACCAGGCATTTCTCTCCAAAGGCAGTGTCAAAAATAGCTACTATTACACATACCTAGATGGGCAGTAAATTTCTCCTTAATCCCTAGCCTAACTTAGCTCAAAAACCTGTCTGCTCTGCTCAGCTTTCAAAGCACACCGCCTGTGTGCGAGAGCATGCACAGCCCTGCGAAACAGCAGGGAAAAGTCGGATGTATATTTTGATCAGAGGGCGGATGAGACATTAGGATCAAAGTCTTGGACTGTAGAGAATCAACTGATCTTTGCTCTGGATCCATGAGCAACCTCCAGATAGACTACCTGATTAGTTAGGCATTTATGGCCCACATCCAACAGAAAAATTGAAGGGAATATTGATGATAAAAGCCTCAGGCAAAACAGAATACGAGTCCTCTTACAGCACAAAATGGCACAAACCTCTGTCAGGTCATATCTCCACTGGGGCCACTTCCTCCTCTTTCAAATATTAATAGATGCAACCATGCATTAATCCTTTCAAGTAAATATTATTTAATGTGCTAATGAGAATCTATCCTTATCTATGGCTATAAAATAACTGTCACTACAGTGGATTTGAACTGGACAATATTTAAGACAAATAAGGAAAGTAATTGTTTGTTATTAATTATTTATGACATACAGCAGCTGTGAGACCTATAGAGTCCTATTTATGCTTGTCATTTTTGCAACATAATGCTGAAATGAATGCTGAAATGAAGTTATTTTCATTGTACATAATCTGTCTTAGTCAAATAATCTTTGGTCCATAAAATGCCAGAATCGGATTTATAATGTAATCACATTTTCAAAGGACTTAGAGCCACAAATCCTTATAAATAGGCCTTAAACTAGATGACATTTGATATCCTTGCTTGAGAAATTATGTAAGGATGAACATAATGAAAAAGTAGCTGATCATTCATGCCTGATCAACAAATTGTCAGTGTCCTCTTAGGAGGTGAATGCCGTCTGTCTCGTTGGATTTTAGTAACTTTATGCAAAAATCCGGGAATGGATTGGATAACATTTTCAGGGAATACAACTTCAGAATAAAAAAACCCTTAATTTTAAATGTCCTGCTCCTGACTTGGCTTACATAATCCTGACATGGATCACACCTCCTTTTACACACAAATAAGAGTACACACACTTGCAATGGATACACCTGTGTTGACGTGGCTATAGCTCCTTTCTGCAGCCTCTTCGCTCCTCTACATGCATCTTTGGGAATCGAGATGCCCTTCAAAATGGCACGGTGAGATTATTTTCTGGGGAACAATTGAGCATTAAGGAGTCGACGAGTCAAGAAGGTAAAAAATGGTGACATGAGAAGCACCTGCTGCCTAGTTTCAACCGAGTTGAATTACACAGCTTGCATGTGTTTACCTGTTTTCTAGAGCATTTCCCATACAAATTCATGAACAGTGTGTTTTACAATCAATTAAACTAATGACCACAATGACAGGTGCAATGTGCACCTGTGTGTAAGACACTTAACACCACTTCAGTAGCTCCTATATATCAGCAGTGTTCACTCAGCAGGGAAGATGTCATTCTCAGAATAATGGAGCAGCAGCTTGCCCAACACAGTTTCCTCCCATACGCAAACAGACACACAAACACATACAAAGCTATACAGACTCAGGTGACAGGTGTGTCACAGCAGCGTGGCAGGAACCTGGAGATCCCACCCGACAGCCTGAATGACCAGTTAGGCAACACGCTGGGTGACTCACTGACCGAAAGGATACGAGCTTATTCATTGCCATGCTGACTGCACAGGCATAAATACGGCTCTGTTTTTGAAAAAAAAAAAAAAGAAATAGCTGAATGTGTCACACTCAGTTTACACAGATGCGTGTGCACAGGTGAGCACACACACACACATTGACATACAGCCACCTCAGATGTAGATTAGACATGGTATGTTTATTACCCTCTGAGCTACCAATGAAACCAGTCCCGAGACCTTCCGTTCACTTAGCTGTCAGTAAAGACACAATAGGACAGTCACACTTTCTTTGACGCGCCACTCTGGAATGTTAATCACCACAGAAACCCATTATCTTCACATCCTCTCGTTCCCTCCCTCCATTTGTCTTCCTCTTCTTTTAAAACCTGACAAACTCATTGCTCGTTACTGGAAAGTACCATTGTTTCATTGAGCGCACATGTAGAAGGAGACAGAGACATGAGGCAGAGGAGATAAGAGGAGCAGCAGCAGAGAGAGGGGAGGCCTGCCTGACTGCTGACATAAATTGGGGATCATAAAAAGTGTCGTCCCGGAATTAATCTGCAAAGAATGAGTAAAGTGAAGTGCCAGTGGGAGAGGTGTGTGGAAGTGTGCGTTTGTGAGTACACGAGTACGAGGTTCCTCTTGAATCCATAATGAAGACGTAGCAATGGAGCGATATGGGAAATTACATGACTTTCAAATGTAATCATTAAGCTTGATGATGAGTTTCACGAGAATGTGTGTGGACATTTATTTTTATAGTGGATATATACACAAGTGCTATAAACAGAAGCTCATATATGCTTTGTGTATTAATAGTTGACGGTTTGTGTGAATACGTGGGTGTGCTGTGTGTGTGCCTGTGCCTCAGCTGTGACATACTACTTGCCTCATTCACCACAGCGCCTACAGGAAGTGCCACATACATCATGAATTTTATGCATAAGGCTGAATGTCAACACTGATGCATAATTTTGTGGTAAAATGCTAAATGTCATCAAACACCAGGCTCTGTTTCAGCTGACAGCCAGACTTGGATCACCAGAGGAGGTGCTGGCAGCGCGAAGTTGCCACGCCAGCCGTCACACAGAACTGAAGGCTACAGATGTACTGTACGCTTTTGTGGCAGGAGTGGCAAAGAAGGTGACTAGAGAGACTGGGGGGACAAGGAGGGTCATGAAAGCAGAGTTGAAGGAGAAGGAAATGAGACAGGAGAGGATTTTTTCCCCATTTATTTCGACACTTTTTAGCCCACATGGCTGCCTTTATGAATCCTACGGTCAGGACCCAAAATAAGTAGCAGAGCTGCTTTTATTGAGTCACCAGCTGGCTGAGCAAAATACATAATAGCGATATAATAAGTGAATTCATTCTCCTAAGGAAAATAAACAAAATAATAGCATGGTAGGAATACAAATGACATAAAACAAGCACAAGTTTTTTAAAAAAAAATGACACAAAAGACAAAGATGAAAGACAAACCTAAACTAAAAAAGGCCAAATTAAAAAGATTTTGTTCTATGAAATTATCAGACGTATCCATATTTTCTCATTTTAAGGGCTTTTTTAGCCTTTTAGGTAATGTTTTTCATTATGATTAAGGTAATAAGCATAGGTCATAAACACATAAAATACCGTATTTTCCGGATTACACATCGTGGTTTTTGGTGTAGTCTGGCTAGGGGAGCGTCAAATATACAGTACCGGAGCAACAAATATGTTAAAATATTTCAAGCCAAAAGCCGCTAGACGTCGCTCTAAGCTTGTGTACCTGCATCTGCCGCATCTGTATTACTGACAATTTAAATTGTAGACATTACCGGTAACAACCATACCTGCCATCAGCTTAACACCGAACATGTCGGTGCCGTCACTTAACCGGTGAGGCGGGGAGGCGAGCCGCGAGCTCTCAAGTGCACAGCCGCCCGGCCGAGCACTTGAAGCGCGTTCCCCGAACAAATGCAACCTGTCCTCCAGAGTGACTAATACACATTCTTTTCTTCATTATGCATTTTTTTGGCTCGTGCAACTAACATTCCGGAGCGACATATGACCCGGAAAATACGGTACCCTCTCCCTCTCTCTCTGCATCTTCTCTCTCCATCTCTCACTTTCTCTAGTTGCCTCTCTTTCTCTGACCCTCTCTACCCACCCTTTTTTCTATTTTGTAAAACTGTGATACTAACATGTGTCTTCCGTGTAGTTTTGTGCTTCCTCCCTCTGCCCTAGGTCTGTAGGTCTCTTGATGTCCTTCCTGTGCGTTTGCTGGTTCTGGACTGGTCCAGTGTCTGTGTTGTTTGTTGTTCTATCTCTACCCTTTTCTTTTGCCTCTCCTCTGTCCACTAACCCCAACCGGTCGAGGCAGATGGCTGCCTACCCTGAGCTGCTGGAGGTTTTTCCTCTTCCTTTAAACAAAGTTTTTCCTCCCCCATGTCGTCCTTGTCTTGCTATTGGTGGTAACGTTGGGTTTACTCTCGGTATAGTCTTGAGGTCTCGGCCTTGAATTGTCAAGCATTTAGAGATAATCGTTGAGTATGATTGGCACTATTTAAATAAAACTGAATTGAATTGAATACTGTTAACCTTATGATGCATTTATAAAGTACTAAAAACATAAGTAAGTTTGCAGGGTTTTTTTTTAAAGAATAGAAGTCTTATTGGCATCTTATATTCCATGTTACAATATACGGCATACAGTATATCAGTACATTTACATATTTTAATCACTTTATTTCCAAGTGTGAATGCATAGTTTAGCACCTTCCCCTGCTTTCCTGATGGCCCACATCTACGATAACAGCCTGTGAACTGAGCCAAAGGACGTGATGTAGAAGTTGCACGGAAATAGTAAATCAACAGTAGTTTAGAAATATATTAGCAAGCAACTCGCTGTAACAAGCAAAGAGAGACATGATGCAAACAGTTCTTTTTGTGTCTTTTAGGTTGTTGGTCTGATTTCATCTTTCACATTTTTTGACCTTGTTGTTTGTAGTTGTTTTTATTTATTTATTGATTTTTTTTCCTTGCTGTTTGCAGTTGCATCTTTCAGTGTTGCTGCATGTTCTACAACATTTTGCATTCCACATGGCTTTGGTGAGGTTAACATTTGGAAAGTCAATTCATGCATTACTGTTATGTATTTGACGACACAGGTAAAAAAAAAAAAAAAAAAAAAAAAAAAAAAAAAAAAAAAAAAAAAGGTATTGTATCTTCCCAGTTACTTTGAAATGTAGCTTTAAAAAGGTGCAGTGTGTATAATATTAGAAAAAAGAACATGCAGAACAGAACACACCTTATTAGGTACATTTCATAACATAACTCACTAATGTTGTTGAAGCTGTAGTAAGTGAATGGCAACAGAAGAGATTTATGTTTGTATTTTGATTTTTTGGGATGGATTTATCATTTTTACTTTTGAATCTTCAAAATGTAAAGTATATTTTAAAATAATAAAAATTGAATTATGTTAAATGCTAAATATTTAGTTGTACAAGTACTAAAATCATTTTTAGCACTGATCCTCTCCTCCCTCCCCCTCCCTCTGCAGTCCATAATCAACAAAGAGCAGACAGATGAGGGATCCTTTTGTGTGTGAAGCTGTGAGGGGGGTTTGAGTATTTTGTGGACTGAACTATTTGGGGAAAGTTATCCACAGAGATTTTTTTGTCAGGAATATCATTTAATAAATCTACACCATTGGACTGAATGTCAGGACCTCTGAGTGCTTTTTGGTTGAACTGGGAGTTTAATTTTCTCCAAGACTTCATTTAAACTGTGGAAATATTGCTTCAACAAATGTAAATATCTAATCAGTCAATCGCTTGGCAGCATTGTCTACAGGTATGTAGACAGAGTCAAGACAACCTGCTCAGGTCTAAACCGAAACAAACTGCTGATCTACTGGGATTTTCACAGACCGCCATCTCTAGAGTTTACAAAGAATGGTCCGCAAAAGAGCAAACACCCACTGAGTAACAGTTCTCAGGATGAAAACACCCTGTTGATGCCAGTAGAGAGAGGAGAATGGTCAGACTGGTTGGAGCTGATGGAAAGTCAACAGTAACTCAAATGAGCACTCATTACAACTCAATAGTACAAAAAAGCATTTTATGGATGTACAACATGTTTAACCTGGAAGCAGATGGACAACAGCAGCAGCAGAAGATCACATATGGTGACACTCCTGTCAGCTAAGAACAGGAAACTTAGTCTACAATTCACATGGACAAATGTTACTTTGTCTTGTGAGTGTTGATTTCTGCTGTGACATTTGGATGTTAGGATAATGATTGGCAAAAGCAACATGAAGTTTAAGTTTAAATACCACTGCTTACATGCGTATGGCTGTTGACCATGTCCATCCCTTTATGACCAGTGTACCATCTGAAGGATAGCTAGGAAGTCTAAGCATAGTGTACCTAACAAAGTGGCCAGTAAGTGTGTATCTTCACCTGAGGATAAGAATCACTGTGGTTTGGTTTTAACTTTAGACTTATCTGTTGAAAAATGTGGCTTTATTATTTTATGGAAAATTTTGTTCACATTTTGCCTGATTTTTTTATTTTTTATTTTGTTGTTTTGTTGGTTTTTGTTCATTTTGTGAAACCACTTGCTGATTTTTTTTTGGCCAATTTGTGGATTGTTTCAGTCATTCTTGCTTATATTTATTAGGTTTGGCTTGGTTCACTTTGCAACATTGTTCATTTCTGTTCATTTTGTGGGCTATTCCCATTCATTTTTGGTCTATTTATAGATTAGTTTTCATTTCATTTTCTCAATTATCTGTTTTTTAATGGAAATCTTTTTTTCCCCGTTCTCTTTCATTCTCAATTTTCAGAACAATTTGGTCTTTTATGTTCATGTTCTTATTTATATTCTACTCATTTTTGTACTGTACATTTTGTGAGATATAGTTTCATTTTTGTTGATTTACTCAGAATCACTGCTTTTACCTGGTCTCTACATTTTTACAGCCACTGTAATTTCTTCTAAACCAACATGGATGGATCAGGTGAGGTTAAGAGTATTAAGGTTTTTACAAAATGCCACAAAGTCATAAACACTGCAAACACTGAGTTGTGTTTAATTAATTCATAAGCATTTCTGTTAGTAGGAGACAGACAGTGAAGTCCACCTGGTCATAATGTGGTTCCACAAGATACTGCAAGAAGTACGTTAGAAAACGTGTTGTTGTAATTTGTGCAAATAGGCCCTCTAATGTTTTCTAATATGTCTTTTAGTGTCCTACAACTGCTCCTTTAAAAATCGCTGGAGCCAAAGGGAAAAGAAGCCACTAACAGATGCGCACACACAGGAAATGTGAGGGCATCAGGAAAAAAAGGTAGAGGGAGAATAAACAGGCAATGATGCAGACATGGAGTTTAAACTCTTCCTTCGAGGCAGGAGACCACCAGCTGAGATCTCCAAATGAAAAACTACACTATTAATATGTATGTGGCGAGATGGCAGAAGTATCTTCAACAACACACAAGTGGAGGGCATACAAACACACAAACACTCCAACAACAGCAGCAATAGTTAAATAAAGAAGTCTGATATTCTTGCATTTTAAAGGGTCGGCTTTCAGCTTGTGACCTTTAAGGCTTGAAGGGGTGAGTAATGAGGAGTGGGGCGGCTCAGCCAGGCCCGCCTGAGAGGCTGCTGAATGAAAGACAGGGATGGAGGGATGGCAGAGAGAGAAAGCCAAGCAGATTGAAAGAGAGGAGAAGGAAGTAAGAAAGGAAGGTAAAAAGAAAGAAGAAATATGACAGCGCTGTCATCTCATTTCTCCCCCCTAAGGCTCTCCCAGCTGTTCTCTCTCCCTCTCTCGATCAATTTTCATCGTCACTCATCCCTCCAACCACCCCGAACCACTCATACGCCCTTCCCCTCTCTCCCCTCGGTCGCTCCATCTCCCTCCTCTGCTTTCCCTCCTTTTTTCCCATCCACACAAATGACTCAGTGAAACAGGTCAAGTGTTACAAAATTCACCCTGCAGCTCAACCTGCCTAATACAAGGCCTGGCTCATTGCACCAAGACAAGTAATACACTGCCTACTCACTAAGAAGGGGGGCTTGCAGAGCTACCACCAACACACAATGAATTACAAGCCCTGAAAAGTCTCAAAATAGACAAATATGCACATGTTAACCAGCTTACTCCTCGGAACATCAAAAGTAATCTGGTTAAAGCGGTTTTCTTTTCATAATATGATTCTTTAGAGCAGCACAGATAGCAAAGTCAATTAGGATCTTGAAAACATGAATGAAAAATAAAATATGTATATAAAAACACATCCTGTTATTCTTACAGAGAAAATCAGGCCCGAGAACATTTTCAAATCATGATATTCAGTTTTAATGTTCATTAAGATGAATTACATATGACTTTCTCAGGTTTTAATGCACACAGATGTTTGTGTTTAAGACATATTGAGTGATATTTGAATCCTTCGTTTTTCTGTAGGAAAACAGATTTATTTTGTAGAATATTTTGTTCAAGTGTTGGTCAATTTGGGATTATTTTTGTTCATTTTATGAAATTTTGTTTTTTTGGCCAGTTTGTGGACTGTTCTGGTCATTCTTCTTGATTCTGATTTGGTGTTCTTGATTATGTTGTCCACTTTGTTTAATAATTTTGTTCATATTGTTGATTTTGTGGAATATTTTTGTACATTTGTATGGTCCATCTTTGGATCATTTTGGTCATCTTAAATGATCCTCTTTGTTAATTTTGCTCATTCTGTTCCATTCATAGTGAATTTGTGGATTATTTGGCGTTATGTTCATACTTATGAGCATATTCTATTCATATTTAGTCTATATGGTGCAGCTTCATGTTCCTTTTTGTGTTTATATTGTTTATTCTGAAATAATATTCTGAAAATTAAATCAAAAATGAGTGAAATACAGTACATTGCATCCCTAATTTTTACATCCCATCTTCCACATTTAAAAACTAAAGAATCCTAAAATGTAATTCATGTACTGCAAAGAAATATGCTGCCTCGAAGTTGGTTAAAATAACCTCAAAAAGGTCTTAAAAGGTATTACACTGAGGTGTCTGATACTTGTCGACACCCTTTAAAGGAGATGAAAACATTCAGACGAGTATAACATTCTGTTTAGCTCCTCCACCTATATGCATCTAATGAATAGCAATGGTAAACCCTGCAGCCCTCGTGTAAAAGTGGTATGAAGAGCTGAACACCAGGGCTAAGACCTTCAAAATAGGAGAAAAGACCAGGAAAAAATGCTCTCATCATCACAGCCCTGCCCTTTAGCCAGGCCAGACAAAGTGACAAAGCAGGAGGTTCTCAGTATCATATGCAAGTGTGTTTCTTGGGATATAGAAATCCAACAGCTCCATAGATCATGATAGTGGAGACCTATGGAGAATAAATGACCTGAATACACTACCTGGACAGTGTGTGTAATACACAGATAAATAACTTGGCAGAGAGCTGAGAGTCATATGACAGCAGAGTGTTGGAGGGAGCATGTAGACTATGCAAAATACAAAACGCAACAAAGTAGATACATGAAAATTGGACCAGAGCATCTAAGCATTTTTCCCCGAATCCCCCTGGAATAGTGGTCGTTTGGGGAGGTAATGACAGAAAAACTGAAATGTACTGGAACATAAATTCATCAAAATGTGAGCATAGGATCCACGCCGTTATCTGTTTTTGCAATTTTATGCCCGGCTGTTTGTACACAAAGAAGATCCAGCTCTTACAAAAAAAGAAAACTTTTCTGTTGATGCTCACATTCTCTGCATCCTTTGAAGAGCCCTGAAACTGGCGGAAACCAGTTTTTACTGTCAAGGTGAGAAGATCACATCGATGTTTGTGAGAGTGATAATCGGCTCAGATTTATAAACATTTCACGTAGAGTTCCTGTGATGCCAAAAGTCACATCTGAATAACATTTAATTTCCTCCTCTAAGATAAGACCTTTTGTCCGTTCGAGCCTATTTTATTCCATCACTGCCCTAAGCTGACAGTTAAACGGGCAGAGGATGGTGCAGCGTTGCTGTGCTTCGCATGGCAATGCTCATCTATTCTCTAAACTCACATTCTGTCGCTCTCCCTTTCTCACATTTTACACAGATGTGCACTTCAACTGTAGAATTGTAGCCATTACCCATGATGTTGCAGAAATGGGCTTGAGTGACGGGCAACACAGCTGAAATCACTGAGGACTCTGGAGGATAGGAGAGGTTAACAATAGGCCAAACACATACAGGTCCTTCTCAAAAAATTAGCATATTGTGATAAAGTTCATTATTTTCTGTAATGTACTGATAAACATT
>JAQQAE010009925.1:0-14341 GCA_029823295.1 Pseudamia nigra
CCTATGGAAAAAGTCGCTTCGGATAACAACCGATTCGGATAAAGGCCGTGACGCCGGAACGGATTATCGTTGTTATCCGAGGTACCACTGTAAATGTACCTGAGTACAACCCATCAGAAAGTGTGTAACTGATTTGAAGGTGAAGAAGAATGAAGTCTGCTGAAAGAATATTTTTTCTCACTTTTTTCACGAAGAAGATTCAAATGGTTGAGTTCTTTTATGTAGAGGCTGACAGGAGCATGTGCAACTTGAAAAACCTCAAAGTGCCAGTTATCACTTTTGGTCTGACCCTCATAAAAGAGACTAACAAGAAACATATACAGGGTTCCCATGTGTCCTGGAAAATTTTCCAGTTTTGAAAAAAAGTAAAATGTCCTGCAAATCTTAAATTGCCCTGGAATTAAAATTTTTTTTATTTAATCTTTTTTTTTTTTTTTTACCCTACTTGATTATTTTGCTCATTTTGTTTTTTATTTTATTACATTTTGGTGTTATTTTGTTCAATTTTGTTAACTTACTTGATTACTTTGAACATTTTTTATATTTTGCTGCCTATTTAGTTGATTTTTTGGTTAAACTTTGGTGTTATTTTGTTCATTTTGGTCAACTTACTTGATTATTTTGATAATTTTTCTTAATTTGTTGCTTATTTTGTTTTTGTTCTGGCTAATTTTTTCATTTTCCTTAACTTACTTGAATATTTTGATGATTTTTCCTAAGAAAAACCTAGAGACAAATCTAGTGTCACTATGTTGGTCCTTGAGTGTGACCATCGCATGTCAGGAGGATGTATTAGTGTGTGGTAATAACTTGTCTGTCATAGTGCAGCAGCTGAAAAATATTGATGCATGAATTGATCACACAAAGGCTGTGGGACAAACGTGATCAATGTGTTTTTTGTCTTATTATGAAAATGTAACTTTGGCAGAGTTTATTAGCTGAGTCAAAGTGCAGCCGAGTGATATGCTGAGCAAGAGGAGAAGCACTTTGTCGATGGAGCTATTGGCCCAATAATAGAACAGACATAATTGTGTGGCCTTGTGAGTCATCATTGCTCCCTCCTCTGCCAGCACACTCCCATCTTGTTTAGACACAGCAGTTAATGGACCTTCTCTTTGGGTCCATCTCTCCATCTGTCTCCTCTCTCTCTCCTCCCCTTGTTTCTTTTTATGGACCTCCCTGTCGGCCTCACCCCTCCATCAGTCTTTCTTCACTTCCTGAATATGCTTATGTCTGGTCCGCGTCACCTTGCAGATAATGGGTGACAGGCTTGTTCCGCTGTGTGTTCAATCACATACTGATGTAACCTTGAGAGGAGTATGAATCCACTTACGGCATGGGCCTTATCAAAATGTGATCTGCAGCGTTGTTAGTTGCAAGGAGTCAGATAAGTGGGCTTGTTAATGTAAAGTCTGAAATGGGATCTGAGCCAAGTGAACTGTGTTTACACTCAAACACAAGCCCACTGTATCTCATACCAGGACACATGACCTGCTTCACAAATACCACATTAAGTTACAATTGCTGTTTAGAACAGAAAGATAAATACAGTACATAGATAGATACTAATGTCAAAATTGTAAGTAAAACGGAAAATTAGCACCAAAACAAAAAGAAAAAAACAACAACAAAATGATCAGAAAAAAGATCAAAAACTGGAAGCATAATCAGCAAAATAACAACAAATGTACAAGAAACATCAGCGTAGCCAACAAAATGACCCAAAAAAGCAACAAAATTCACAAAAAACATTTTAAAAGTAAAAAAATTTGAGCCAGTACTGTTAGGAGAGCCTAAATTTTAGATTGCTTGTAGAAAATGCAATGCAACATTACAGTATTTGGCATGGTACTGTACCTCTTTCCCATGCATCTCACCTTTAACAGCTCTGCTGTCTTTCACCAATTTTGTGTTGGAACCTAAAATATGCTAGAGAACCTTTTCTATTGGGATGATTCTTTGTTTATCTTCTCTGCCATGGAGGTTATATTTTTGACCCTTTTATCTGTTATCAGGATAACTACAAAAAATCATGAACAGATTCTGATAAAATATTCAGGATAGGCTGGAAAATGCATAATGCTGGCCGTACACAGAGAAACGCGACTCATCTCAACTCAACTCAACTGGAAATCAGCTTGATGTGCGGCGGTTTCTGACCCAGATTTTTCAGTCTTGACGACATCCTGACAGAAATCGTGCCGATTAAACATGTTGAATTGCCAAGACTCAAGTCTTGGCGATGTGTGGCGGTCATGACTCGACTCTGTGTGCGGCCGGCTTTTAAGGACCAATCAGTTAGATTTTTGGCTTGTTCTCGGTGGTTCTGTTGGGTTTACTCTCTGTATAGTCATGAGGTTTCGGCCTGGAATTGTGAAGCGCCTAGAGATAACCGGCGATTATGATTGGCGCTATACAAATAAAGATTGTATTGAAATTGAATTGAATTGAATTGAATTTTGGGAGTGATCTGGATCACTGTTTGGATCTAGGAAATTTTTGAAGGATTTTTTTATCATTGCGAGATAGGGTCAAATTCTGAATTTTTGCATGCAACTCTATGAAGAATGTCCGGAATCCTTGACAAAAGAATACTGGATACTGTTACAGTAGGTTCTACGATATCTCAAAGTTTCATAGCAATATTCTGGATTGTATGATCCAGAACAGTGAAATTTAGGGTTCTCATGGAATATTTGGCAACAAATAATGGTACAGACCCGCAGTTAACACCAAACTGTAGTCAAGACTCTGCTGAATCAGTACAGTGCTATAGTAATGGATTTGTCTGAATAACTATTGAATCAATAATGATATCAATATGATTCCAAGTGCTATGCATATGTTTTCATGGTCAAGGAATCTAATAATGTAGATAAAATAAATGCTGGCCTATTATTGTTGGGTGTAAATCATATTATGGTGGAAAATGAGCTGCTTGGTGGAGATCTGTGCTCTCTCAGTGCTTTCTAGTTATTTAATGTATTTTACTGATTATTTTGTTCATTTTAAGTTCATTTTATTATTTAATTTTTTTTATTAACCTTTTTTTAACCAGGAAATATCCCTTTGAGATTAAACATCTCATTTCCAAGGGAGTCCTGGCCCTGAGGCAGCAGGAAACACAGACTACAGTTACATACAGTATTTACGCAAAAATGTCAATTCATTTTTACTCTGCGTGGCAGTGAAGTGGCAAGCAGGGCATTGTTTTCACCCCAGTGTGTGTCTGTGTGTTCATGTGTGTGTCCACAGGATAACTTGAGAACACATGAACACCAGACTTGATGGGGATATCACTCAGGTGGATATCGAGGTGATTCACTTCAGGATCATTCATGGTCAACGTCACCCAAGATATCTTGGAAAATACAATTTACATCATAGGTCAAGAAGAATCCATGGTCTTAAAATAACTACTATACTATGAAGTCATAATATGAATTCAAATTCACAATCAATATTTCATGGTATCCTCATCTTAGCCACCAAATAACTGGAAAATTATTTTATATCATCTGACTGAAGTAAAAGTATGATAGAACTCAAAGTCATAAAATGACTTCACGTGACAAAATAAGTCAGTCTTCATTCATATAAAATGTTAATATTCATATATCTAATTATCTCTTAAACTTAAAATGTAAACCTAAAATGTACAAAAAAAACATAGTATGTGGATTTTTTCAATTACAAAAAGACATTATGGCTGATAATAATAATAATAATAATAGTAATAACAGTGGGATCAAAAGACCAAAAAGAAATTTTTCTTTTGGGTCTTGAGTTATAGTTTTGGGATGACTAGTCAAATGTACCACTTGTATTTCTGTCTAATCCATGGCGGAGACCAAGATGTGATCTAACTGTCAATAACCTCTGTTGGTCTTGTAATAGAGGTTAATAGTTATTAGAAATTCATGCTGACAACCAGAGCTACAGGAAACATCAGAAGCAGTGAACTGATTCCTCAGACACATCACTGATGTCTCTGTCCATCTGTCTTCCTGCAGGGTCACCCCAACTCGGCCCCCAGAGCAGCAGTACTGTGCCTCTCCCCCTCCTGTACTCTGGGTCCAGCAGCAGCAGTGGCAACGCAGACAGAAACCATGGGCCGGAAATTAGACCTCTCAGGCCTGACAGACGATGAGGCCGAGCATGTCCTGAAAGTCGTCCAGCGGGATATGAAGCTGCGAAAGAAGGAGGAGGAGAGGCTGAGGTGAGACGGGAGTGTCCTGCCAACAGTTTGTTTAGCATTTTTACACATTTGAAATGACAAAGATGGAAAAGAGCTGATAAAGATGAAATCCACCTGTGAGCAGAAATACACTTGATATGCAGGTAGTAGCAAACAGCTGTGGATCAGCTGGCGTTGAAGTGGGCAACACTTACTAGAATACAAATCTCCTCACTTCATCCTATAAACATAGTCAAAGAAGCAAGAATACCTTTAACCTTCAAATGTTACAGTTATAATATGTTATAGCTGGATGACTGTAATATAAATATGTATTGTGCCATTTATTGTTGTGTTATACATTTTTCTTTTGAATTAAGGCTACTCTGACTTTTTATGGTTGTCATAGTTACTTTGTGGTAGTCATATCAGTACTGACAGATATGAAAATGTTCATGACAGCATTTTTAGGCACATGCCTTACTCTATGGTTAGAAATGAGCTTTTAACTGAAGAAATGGATGACCAAATTGAATCTGTTCAGCTTTCATGTGGCTAAACCACAGTTTGAACAGTATATTCAATCAAACATGGCTGAAATGTTACCCCAGACTTTGGGTTGGCAATGATCTGGTGGATGTGGATCCACTGAAGGTCCAGTGAATCAGAAGAGGTTAATAATAAACACATTTAACAGGCATGAAAAAACCTAGCAATTTACTGTAAAAGAATGTGTCCCGTGCAAAGAAAAACTTTTAAGAGACTGTGTTTTGACACAAGAAAAGTGAAGCAGTAATGTGTTTTAGGGTCTTATTAGGAATGTTAGTTTTGTCTGTCTGTTAGTTGGCTGAATATTGTGAAAATTGTAAGCCAATCTTACATGACATTACAGTATTAGAATGCATACTAATAGAAAAATGCAAGTTGTAAGTTATGAAATCTTTTAATTCCTCTTGTTTGTACATCATTTTAAGGTCATTCTTTGTAATAAAAGAGTAGTTTATGGTTCTGTGTGACTGGTTTTAGTCAGTAATGGGACTTGATTCTTGTTTATGGAAAATTAATTAACTTACTGGTTCAGATGGTTAAATTTCAGTGTATGCACAGCATTGTCATCAGTGCTGCTATGGCCTAACGAGTTGGCCGAGGTGGATCAATTGGCTCCTGGATGCTGGTCTGTGTGTCTGAGCTGTTGCTGCAGCCGTGTCTGTGAGACATCATCTCAGGAATTAGAAGTTGGCACAGAGTAACCAGACACTCAGCTGACCATTGATATAGATGCTGACCTTGTGTAACAGATCAACTTCAAGACTGGTACATTTCATCTGTATGTTTGGCATTTGGTTGACCATTGCTAAAGTGCAACTAAAGCTGGGGACACACTGCACAACTTTCAGTCTTTACCAATTATACACTATAGGTGTATATACAGTACACTATAAGTGTATAATTGTATACACTAAGTGCTTTCAGCAGATTTGTTTTATAACGACTGAAATACTGGGGATCATACATTTAAAGACAGCGTCTGGTGAGGGATCACAGACTACGTGATTTGTCAAACCAACTGAAGCCAACTCTTGCGAGAATGAACATGTCTGCAAGAGTTGAAAGAGTAAACAAACATAGATGACAATCAGCTCACGGTTGCTGTTGTTGGCACAGCTATCTGCTTTCAGAAATCCAAGAAGGAAAAATGGGTATGGCTGTTTGCTATTGTTTAGATATTTCTGCTATGTCATGTCGTGTTCGTCTTCTGATGCTACTGTATTTCCTGTGCCTTATCTACTCTTTTTCATTGGTTTTTGGCAGCATGTGTGTGCAGTTGGGTTGGTAATCAGTACACACTACCCGAATACGTCCAGAGTTGGCTCAAAATGAGGTCTGGTCGGGACTGTTCCCCTCACACACTAACAGATTTCTGTGCCAACTCATCATGCTGACTGTCCCCAACTACTGCTGACTGGTGCAGACTCTCCCTCTTCCCAACTGTGAATCATGGGTAAAATAGGGCAAAAAATCTTGGCGTGTGTCCCCAGCTTTAGATTACTTGTGAAACCCCTGAACATCACAACTTAGAATAAACTCATTATGTATTTTTATTATGTTTTTATAACTTTTATAACTTATTTTTAGGGCACACCAGATTTCTCGTTTTGGTCTACAACTCAAAATGTGTATGAATCTCTGCTGGTTTGTTCCGCTAACAGCATTAAGAAATGCATTGTCATATCTGATGCTGCAACAATTAGTTGTCTAGCTGTGAGAAAAGACCTTGATCTTGAACTGTTTGAATGCACAGTGGGATGAGACGCGCCAGTTGCTTGTTGACAGATTTTACAGAACCATGTCAGTGAGGAGGAAGATGGCTGTGGTGTTGTGGGTCTGTGGGCTGACAGATCCGCTGGGGTCAGAGGAGCTGCTCCTCACAGCTCTGTTCTCATGTCACATCCTCTGGTGCTGGTTTATTCCCTCTGCTCAGCCTCTGTCCTTCACTGTCTGTGTCCCCGTCCTGTGACAGCCTGTAGTCTGGGGGATCTGCTCGATTGTGACAGGTCTCTGTGGGGATTCAGCTGTCAGCTGTGTGGTCACATCAGTGTGTTTCCTGTGTTGTTTTATGATTTGGTAAAACAGTCACAGTGTGATTATTGTAGTGCTTGTTGAAATTTTATTTTAGCTGCTTAGATATAAAGGAACATGTATAGTTACACAACAAAATAGAGGTCTCGTTTACTTTTTCCATTTTTTTAAGTAAAAAAATAAACAAAAATCAACAGATTAAGAAAAATAAACAAAAAGTAACAAAATTCCGATGAAAATTAACCAAGAAATGACCAAAATTATCCCCAAAAAACTTTAATATGTAAAATAGCCTCTTTAGTAACATTGTGTTTCTAAATGGAAACTGTCTCCACACAGGGTCTGTATTTATTTAGTTATTTATTTATTCAGTACTGCAATTACATTACAAAGTTTAACAATAAATTAACAAATATGAACAAGAAATTAAGTAAATAAATAGAAACACCCAAACTATTGCCCAGATTATTTCTGAAATGAACAACATTACTAAAACAAACAGAAAGCTAACTTAAAATGAACCAAAATCAGTAAAAAAACAGGCAAATATCAACAAAGTGAGTTAAAATGACACGGATTATGACCAAAATGTACAAAAATGACTAAGAAAATTAGATAAAAATTGGCAAGACAATTGATGAAATGAACAAAATTAGCAAAATAATTTACAGCAGTTAGCAGGATAATCAACAGACAAACAAAATTACTAAAAATGAACAATTAGATAACTGCAAATCTTCCTCACATGGACTTTCATGGCTCTTTAAATGACTGGCTTCGTGGTTTTCATCACAGGGGTCGATCATTGCTATTTAGTCAATTGTTCGTCTCTTGTTTCAGTTGCAGTACAGCAGGAGGCTTAAGTCCATCTCCAGTGTGTCTGATATGACAAAACCAAAATATGTTTTTTACTTCAGTTTCAGTGTGGTTCTACCCTGTAATTTTGTAAACACAAATATGTTCCTTGGCCTATCTCACCAGGCTCCAGGATCAGCTATTTTTTATTGAAATGTGATATCTTTCTTCATGTTTGATGGCGATCCTTAGTGGTTTCTTGTTTTTGAGTGAATTCCACAAGTGATTAGGCTGCTTAACTTGGACCACTAAACATCTTAGCTGTACTTGGAGGAGTATGGCAAAATTGCTTCACAATTCAGAAAACAGCCGTAGGTCTATGTTGCTCAAAATGGAATTTATTTTCTCAGAATCACGGAACATGTATTTCTAAATTATGGGCCTGTAAATGATTCTCCCACTAAGCTGTCATAAATGATCAAAGCGAATGTGAGCCTCTCAGCCTATGATGACTTGTGTTTACTGCAGAGAAGGATCAGATTAATACTGATGGATTGTGAGGCTAATATTCATTCAACAACACTGCTTCTGAAAGCAAACACGCTTTTACTTTCAGCCTTATTGACTTGTTACGCCATAAATCAAATCATGTTTTTAAGATTTAAATATTGGTTGTAAACACAGATTCAATCTGGGAGTGTGGGTTATGCAACTCCACATCATGCCAATACCTTTGTATTTGCTGGTGTTTGTCACAACTGTTAACTGTTGTAATTTATAATAATAAAAACATTTTACATTATTATTATTTACCCTATTTAAAAAAGTATCGACGCTGCCTTGAGAAATTCTCATGTTTTAGTAGCATTGCATGTTTAAAATACCAAACCATTAACGGACACATTGCTATTTTTAGCAACTTAAAGGTGCTGTCTATGATAATGGGAAACTGGCTAGAAGCTGTTCGTTCCTGGTGGAAGAATATAAATGATTAAACAGGCGACCTGCCAGTCAACATGGCTTACTTTACAGTTATACTAGTATGCCTGTTCTTTTCGTACCTGTACCAGATGTTGAAGGAATCTGAAATGCAGGCTGTCTTTCCAGAGTCATCCAGTGATTAGATAAGCTACAGTAGCTAACTCGCTAGTAACTAGCTCTACAACAACTCTGTAAGTGATGCCCTGATCTTGTGCACCTATGAGGTTGTAAGCTGTGTTGACTGGCATGTCGCCAGTCTAATCATGTACCATGGACAAACCATGGCTACTAGCTAGTTTGCCAGCATTGTTGACTGCACCTTTAATGCAAGTCTTACGAGGCCCCAGAATATGCATTTTAAGCCTCGGTTCAAAATCCCACAGATTGGTCATTGTACTGTGTGTACACTCTACATTTTAAATCATCTCCATTGATATACTGACCATGACCATATCCCTGGATACCATCATGTAGACACTCTGGGTCTAGGAAGATCCTGGTGGTTCTGATGGCTTTAGTGGTCCTGGAGGACTGACTGAGGGTAGTGACTTTGAATTTGTGAAAACAGTTTTTCCATAGGAATCTACTTCGCGGATTTCGCCTATTGCGGGTTATTTTTAGAACGTAACCCCCGCAATAAACGAGGGACCACTGTATTGGATTATTTGGATTATTCAGTTGATTTTTTTTGTCCTTTATGTGAATATTGGATGGATTATTGTTGAGTTTTGTGTTAGTCTTGCCTGGTAGTTTGCTTATTTTTTGTTCCTTTTTGTTTATTTTATTAATTAGGTCTTATTCATAGACCGTATACTGTATATTACTGGACAAAGCAACCATGACGTCACCCATTAGTTTCTGAAAGGCTATTTTGAGGCCAATCGAGTTGTCACTTCCTGGACGACATATTGGAGCCAAAAACAAGATGTAGCCATATTTGGACAAATGGCAGTGGGTCTAATGAAGCGTTCATGCCAGGGGAATCATGGGAAGCTAATATTAGCCGCTGTCTTACTGATGCAATAAAACTTCACCACGCAGTGTCAGACAAAGTCATATCACAGTGTTTTTAGCGTAAACACTTACCCACAGCTGCAGTCGAGTGTATCTCATGTATAACTATAAACATATTGACTAAATAGAAGATACGAAGGTCCGAATCGATGCGACTTCACTATCGAGCTGTTGCTATAGCGACATGTCAACTCAAAGTGATTTGTTGGATTATTTGCTGTAATATCTTAATAAAGCAAAAAGTTGAAGATGGACCACCACCTTACTTGTTAGATGGTCCAAATAAAACTTTTGAGACCATGATGACCCATGAAAAAAATGTATTTGCTTAGTATTTTCAGATAGAAGTCCAATGTATCTCTAAGGACAAAAGGCTTCTTGGAGCTGGATGATCAGTTCCCCAGCAGCCAAGCGGTGGGATTACAACTTAAAGTTACTTCCGCATTGGCCTTAATGAACAGTCCCTGGTTATTGCCACCTAGTCTTATTATATTATTTAGGTTTCAATTTATCATTATCTTGTCCATACTGTGGACGTTGTTTTGTTTTGTTCATTATTTAGTTTTTTTTTTCATTTTGTCATTGAATTAGTGCTTGTTTTGTTCATTTTGGTTTCTTATAAGGTGTTACTTCCATCACTGGACAAAGCCACAGGAGCCAGTGGAGAGGGGCTAAAGAGCCACAGGTTGTAGGCCCCGAATCTAAACAGTTCTAAAAAATAAAATGCTACCAATGAAGGACAAAAGTCTTTTGTATAAATCTACTTTATTCTAAAACTGACATTTGCATTTCTGTTTTATACAGAAAGTGCAGAAAGATCTAAACATCCCTGTCTTGCTTCTATGTGTTCGATGACAGAGGGAAAGAAACACTTTCCTTCTGTATGAGAGTAAAATATTTGACAGTTTCCTGTATTTGACTTGGACTAGGGCTTCTCGTTCACAGCAGATGGCGGTTGATGTTTCAGCAGGTAGCCCTCTCCCTGTGGATTTACTCCTCTATGCATGGCTGACATTTGTTTTTTCTCCACAAAACAAAATCAACCCTGCAGTTATAAATTATGTGTTGAAGGATTCATTGCATACTTCATAAGCCTCAGCTGGCACTTTAAATGTACCATTTTAATTTTCCTCCTTGCTGAATAATATAAACGTTGAAACACTTAACAGATATTACCTCCCCTCTCATAAATACTGAACAACAGTAAATATGTAAATAAATTCATCCATGTGGCTGTAAGTATACCAAAGGGTGATCTCTGGTGTTTTCTACTGTAGGTCAAATTAAGTTTAATTAAAGCAGGCACATATGTTTTATGGGTTTCCAGCACTTTTAATAGTTTTTTTTTACAGTGTGAGTGACTTTTTTTTGCTGCATTATTATTTTAAACTGTGCAATAATTTTATAAAAGGCATGAACGTGATGAAATAATACACTTGATGTAACATTGGTAGGGGCTTGTCTTTGTTCATAAATGCTTCCTAGCTGCTATATAAATCAGAAAATCTATTGTCACATTTTATTTTCCATCTATCATTTAACGTGATATGATAATGTAACACACCACTCTACATGTTTAATAGATGTATTTAATTAGTCTTTAAAGAAGTGGGTTGATGTTTAGTGAAATTTTTCTGCTCATAATTAAATTTGAAGTCTCATATTTCCACTAATAAACTGTTGAATTTCTGTTGAATGAATTTCTCAGGGGCAAGTTAGACAGAACCTCTTTGCGTTGCAGGTTACGTGGAAGAGTGTCACATGAAATAAAAGGCCTTTGCTGTCTGAAGAACTGAAGAGAAAACCCGTAAAAAGGCAAAAAGAAAGTATTACTGTATGCATTCATTGCAAGTATGCACATGGTGTCAAAGTCAGCCGAAGTCCCCCACTGAGAAGAGGGAAGACAATTTACTAAGTGAATGCAGTGAATACACAAAAACACAACTGAAAATGGAACAGCTGCATGGAGACTAACCTGATTGGTCTGTTTATCATTGAAATGTCCTTCAGACATTCACTAAAAATCTAACACTATGTACATATGCTGCTTTGTGTATCTGGAAGCTAACAACTAGATACTTAAGAGTCAAATCCTTTTTAGTTAACATTTGTACAATGCTATACATAAAATCGCTTTAACTGATTTAAAGAAAAAAAAATATAATAAAATATTGGTTTATGAGATTTGCATATCATTGCGTCCTGTTCTGATTGACATTTTTCACAGCATCCCAAGTTTTTTGGAATTGGGGTTGTAAATTATCTGGTGTTAAAGGTCCCTTGGATCACTGAGTGGACCAAAGAGCTCTTTCTTAGTTCAGGTCTGGATCAAACTGAACAAAGTGTCTAGTTCATTTGCAGGGTGAAAACACTTTTTGTATAGTTAATTATTTATAACCTACCGGTATAGACAATCTATAAACCAGCCACTGTCAAGCATAGAGGGATGCAGGACATGTAGATAATAATGACAGGATGTTACCTGTCATTATTTGGTAGCTGTATGATGCTTTCATACAGCTACCAAAATAGCTGTATGAAAGCAGAATAAGAAGACCAACCATAAAGCTGATATTTGGCACCAGTGTATCAATATTTTTTCCACACCTATGCTAGAACAGTTCATAGTCTTCTTTTTAGCGCTGCTGTGATAAACTCCCTCATTGCACAGACTAACTTGTAAGATTTTTGTGATTTCTTTATGCACTCAAGTGGCTACCCTGCTCAAAGGTGAAAACATGATCTTGCCAATTAGAAAAGGTGAGCGGCTTGTCCTGTGTCCGCCTCCATCTCGGTGTCGTCCAGCTGAAGAAGCTCATTATAGAGCAGCAGGAAGCTCATAGGACAGAGTTGTGGCCCTGCTTAACAAACACTGCAAACCCTCCCATGGGAAACATACTGGGGATGAGTATAGACAAAAATAGTCATCCTCCAGTGTCAGAGCAGTGAGAATAAGGTTGATTGTTGCGCCATCGGTGATTCTTAGGAGTAATTTGTTCTAAGATTTAGCACAGTTGCCTGGCAAGTCCTTGTATGTATGAGCCAATTACTGTACCTATTATTCTTACTCCAGAATGGATTTGAGCTGCAGCTGTGACAAGTCTATCCTTATTCTGACAGACAAGGCTCTGCATGGTCTCAGCCTACCTGAGAGACCTGAATAGAACAAAAACTTACTGGAAAAATGGGAAATGCTTTATAGTTAAGTCTTAATTATTTAAAAGGTTGTGTGGCTGTACATTTGATCGTCACTCTTTTTCAGTCTTAATCCATCTTTCTGTCTCTGTATTGAGAATTGTGCCAGAATGCCTCCCAGAACAACTGTACTGATTATCAGATGGTGATATCTTGTATCATCAGTTTTAATTAATTAAACCATGCTTGTTTTAAGTCTTGATAAAATGACAGTGTTGCTCAGACACACAACGTGCAGCAGTAACTGTCCTTGTTTTGTCAGATGTATTTAATGTTTGACTCGAGGTTGTTAGATTTGTTTAAACATCTGGGAAACATTTTTTATCCTGGCATTTCATTATCCTCCTGAAATCAATTGACTTAACTGCATATGCTTACCAAGGGAATAAAAATGACCAAAATAGACAAAGCGCCAGTGAATTAAATATTTAAGGAAATGAATAAAAGTGAGCAAAACGAGTAACAAAATTACCCGAACTGAAGAAAAAAAGGGGGAAAAAAATCTCTCTAATGAACAAGAAGGAAACTATACAAAAATAGGCAAAAATAAGCACTAAAATCAGTAAAAACTGAATCAGGTAATCATGAAAATAAACAAAAATGAGCACAATTAAATATAAAATAACCAAATATGAAAAGGTAATCAAGAAAAATTTATAAAATAATTAACAAAATGACCCAAATACATTTTTTAAATGAACAAAATAATGAACAAAAAAGGTCGCAAAATAAATGAATGCAAAAATGAATAAAATGAAGAAAATGAACAAAAGTGAGCAGAGTAAATAAAAACATTGCTAAAATTGAAGAGAGATGGAAATAAAATGAACCAAAAAGAGCAAATAATTAAGAAAGTAAACATTAAAAAGTATAAACAAAATGATCCAAATTGAAGAGAAAAGAGGAAAAACCTCTTATATAAACAAAATAATAAAAAATGACAAAAATATGCAAAATAACCAGTAAAATAAGCAAAAAATTAATGAAGCAATCAAGAATATGAGCAAAATTATAAACAAAATAAGAAAAAATGAAAAAATAATCAGGAAAACAAACCCAAATTGAATAACAAAAAATTAAATACATTGGTATCTCGGACAAAGACCTCTTCTAACAACAAAAAATTCGGATACTGAAGAAAAAAAACTGCAAAAAAATTTCACTCGGACAATGAGGTTTTAATCGGAGAACGAATAGTCACTTCCAGGTCTCGGCGAAGCTAACAGCTGTTAGCCAAGCTAGCAGAGGCTAGCAGCTAACAGCCGTTAGTTTGTGTTATGGAGAGGATACTGCTACTTTGGATCAAAGAGAAGGAAATCGCTGGTGATACTGTACCATCATTGAAGCCATTGGGCAGCGGCGTGCCGGCAGCGGACCACAGCAGTGGACCGCAGCAGCGGCGTCCCGGCCCGCGGGCAGCAGTATCCTGGCCCGCGGGCAGTGGCGTCCCGGTGTCCCGGACCGCGGACAGTGGTATCCTGGCGTCCCGGCGGGCGGCGCGCGGCGTGTCCGCTGTCGTCCTGCAGGCAGCGGCGTGGTGGAGTTGTTTACAGTTATAGACGTGTGCAGTGTCCACGGACACACTACCAAGTCATAAGC
>JAQQAE010009926.1:0-14340 GCA_029823295.1 Pseudamia nigra
TTGTCAGATTCAAGTTATTTCTGTGACCATTGTGTGTTTTTCTGTCATTTACAGAGGGGTACCAACAATTTTATCCACGTGTGTATAATTTCTTTTTACATCAAGCTCAGTCAGTCACAAAACATTGTATATATTTACTTATGTATCACCAAGGCCTAAATGTGGCATAAAGCTTAATATCAAATGAGCCTCCAACTGCAACAGAGTGAAGTATAAATGATGAGAACTGATAAACCCTTAAACTTTAAACAAATAAATCTGGAGAAAGATAAGATCTCAAGTAACAGCTTAAATATTTGCAGAAGCTAATATGGTTTCAGATTCTGGATGAAGTGGCAAGATTCTCTCAAAGCAAACTCAAGCTGTTGAAGCCAAACATTTCTCTTTGTCTTTTATCATGGAGATTATTAACTGATGTAATGTTTTGGTTTTTTCAGTGAAGAAGTTCAATATTTGTCTTGTTTCTGACCTGGTTTGTGTGGTTCCAGAAGTATGCAGACATATTTTTTACTCTAATCAGTCAGTTTCAGGCCTGGCATGTAACAACATTGAAAGAAACATTTATTTCTTATTGGGGACATCCATTATGTTGACCTTGGCATAAAAATACAAATAGATGTGTGAAGAAAAATAAAAGCACCTTAAGTGTCCAGAATACAAATGCAGTTGATGGGCTTTTATAGCACATTAGAGCATGTCAGCTACTAAGACTGACTTAATGAAGCGTTAAATCAACAATTTAAAAAAAAAAAAAAAAACAGCCAATCACACCATGAGTGAAAGTTTGAAATCTAGCACATTTAGGGCATTTTAGTGCCTTAAAGTTTTACTTTCAAACTGTAGTGCTTATGCTTCTTCATACTGTATGCCTGACACTGATTGGGTTTTAGATTAATTGCACCTAGTGTTACTAATTCACCCTGTTTTAACTGCTTCTGTCTTTCTTTTTTTTTATTGTTTTTTGGTTAAGATACCCATGTGAAACTTATGGATACTGCAAATTTTGGTCAAGTGTTTACACAGTTTGCTTCATCTGGACCAGTGAGCAAGGACCAGTGCTGAGTAGTGAGGCTAATGCAGAAATAGCATGTTGTAATACTGGAGACAGCCACTGGGGTATCATTTTTCAGCTCCAGGAAGCCTTGACTCCCATAGAGTTACACTGGACTTCTCCCAAAAAGTACTGTTACGGTCCAGTCCAAGAGGATGTGGTTGAGTGTTGGGAGTTACTGACATACATTCAGAGGAGGTGTGGTTTTGTCAGGTCTTGTCAGCAGACATTTGGAGCAGCTGTGGCAGATACAAGCTGATAAGAGGCAGATGCGAAGTAGCTGCAGGGAAGAGATTCGAGAGAACAATCGAGAACAGATCATGATGAGACACAGCTGAAAGACAACAGACTGCACCGAACCACGGACTGAGAACAGAACATTGAGGCGCACGCCATCACCTTTCACTTTTGTATATATTCACCTTAACAAACTTTGAACGACAGCCACTACCCAAGAGCATGCTGGCCGTTCAACTGGGAAAAGATGCGGACAGACAGACAGATGGACTCTACGGGTGACCTTCACCAGATCCACAGGCAGACATGTGGGTTGAGCCCATCCCTCCTCCTAGTTTAGGGCTAAGCTCATCACCCAGGGGTAGTATTGAACACAAGTGACGTTTTGTGCAACACATAGGGTCCTGTGAGGTTTGTTAGGGGGTTGCCTTGGGAGGCTCAGAGAGCTAGCTCTCTGAAGACAACTCCACTTGCTGGTGGAGTCAGACCAATTTGTACCTTTGTAGCTTCTATGTAGTTAATAGAACACAGTTTTTCCTGACTTGACTGTAGTTGTTGTTGTTGTTGGGAACAACACCAGAATATGACGGTGTTTGTTTTACAGTTCAGTAAGCTAGCATTTAGCATTAGTTAAATAAGGCCACTGACACACTGCATGCCTCCTCCACCTTCATTTGTCCAAAAATGGTCATGTCCTGTTTTTGGCTCCAAAATGTTGTCCAGGAAGTGTCAACAGAATCGCCCTCAAAACAGCAGTTCAGAAACCAGTGGGTGATGTCACTATTACTCCACTAATATATTGAGTTTATGATCCAAACCAATGACTGCTTCTCTGGTTAGCACTAAATGAAGCTTTTACACCCACAAATTTGATTGAATCTGAAGTGCAGTTTGGACTAAAGATCATTGTGAAAACACCTTAAGACATCATCTGTAACTTAAAGTTTAAATGTTATGCAATTTTTTCATGTCATCACAGAATATAAAACATAAAATTTGAGGGTGTAGGTTAAGGCATATTGCAATCAGGGCGTCTCAGAAAATTAATATGATGTAGGCCTATAATTAACATGTCGAGACAAAATGTGGATGCATATGTGTCCAGTCTAGATGTAGGATCTAACAACTTCATGAAGAACAAAATGCTGGATCCCATTATGAAAATCACTAAATGTGTGTCTGTGTGTTATATAAAGATTATGAAAGCAAATTATAACTCTACCATCTTGCTATGCATGCAACATTTTCCACCTGTGATGATCACAGAGGCAGATACCATCATATTAATGTCCATGTGTGGTATCTTTATCACAATCACAACAGTAATCAGTTACATACATAGTTTATTTTAACACTGAAACTTTAATTACTGCAAATTAAGTTGTGTTTTGTACAGAAATGGTGTGAGTATGTGTGTACAGGTACATGCTGGTCTGACATACAATATTTGTTGACCTGGAGATCTGGTGCTTAACACACCATCATTTTGCACCAGCAGTGGTGGGGAGGGGGCAACCTTACCATGTAATGTTGATATTTCACAAACAAAATGATGTTTTCAACATTGTGAGAGATGGCTTGTTCCAGTCATTGCCTTTCCCTCATGCCTGACTTGGGATATTAATGCGCTCCAGTAACTGTTAATTTCACTTTGGAGAAGTGATTTATGGGTAGACGGAGAGGAGAGGCATAATCTAATTGAGATCAGAATGGCTGTTTCTCACATAGTCACGCCTGCACCTTCCAGATGGGGCACCATGATTAATGCATAATGAGCAAATAATCCATGAAATTAATAAAAAACAATTCTTCAACAACTCAGCTCTCTAAATGGAGAGGAGAATAAATACAAATAGGAATGAAAGTGTTTTTGTCATTTTCCCCCCTCTGAATGCATTTCTGTTTTTCTACACTTCAAGGGAGAGCAGCAGGCAACACAATCAATGGAGAGAAGCAGCATAATCAATCTGAGATTGGACTGTCTGTCTGTATGCTTGGTTTATAAAACAATAAGGAGCAAGGAAGAGCCTGCTGGACCATGAATGTCTTCATCAAAATGCCTGCATTTCTCAATGATGATGACAGAAGGGAGTGCCCTATGAAGATGCTACCTTGAGCTGCCAAACAAGCTAAAAATCAGATTTTACAGGCAGTGTGCAAAGTGACTCAAGACAGTGATATTTAAGGAGGAGAGTATCTTTTATAGGGCTCAGAGATCAATAAAGTGGAAGCAGCAGAGGAGCAGATGTGCACCACAACAATATCTGACTGTGATGTCCATTTTTAAAACACAGAGGTTCTGTATTTTTTGGCATAATCTGCAGCTAATCACATTTATTACATAACCAATGATGTTTTAAAAGAATGAAACAGGTGTTTTTATGCACAATTCTACCTCATTCCAAGCAGTCATTGATTTACAATTGTAAATTATTTATTAAAACTGTTTCAGTGGTTCAAGTAATTTGATCACACAGGTAGAATAGGCCAATGGTATTTTATTTTTGTGCTTTTCTTGTCAGAAAATAATTATTGTTGAATGTTACAATAGTGTGTACCTTTTAAATTAAGTTAGATTATGAACAGTCTTCAAGCCCAAGTGATGATTCTGTAGCAAAATAGCTATAGCTGCCTTGAAGGTTGAATGTGTCATTTTAGTTTTATGCATTTATAGCTATGCAATGTTAGTGTTTGTGTCTGTGTTTTGTGCCAGAACTAAATCTCTAAGATAAATGTAGCGGGATTTGTGAAGTTGAGATGTAGAGGCTTTGAAGAACTCAAGCTCACGCATATGGATTTTCAACCCAAGTCATCACAGTATCATTTTGTGGAATGTGCTCATTTTTAAGGAATGTTACAGTCTTGTCAGAGATTGCTGTACAAAATCATTAATACGTGTACATTTCTGATATGACAATTGACTTGTTGCTGGTAGATAAAAATATAATGTAAACTCAAACTCCGTCTGGTCCCAGTTGTAATCTGCGTTCTGTGTTTTTAATCATTTCCATTGCAACATAAGCTGCTGTTTCAGCAAAGGAAGATTTTTTTTGACAATGTCACCATGGGAAGCTTAAAAAAAGCTAGGTAATTGAAATTGCTTAAAATGCACAAAAATGGTATGGTATAGTCCTTTGATGATATAAACCCCTTAATCAGCAATAAATGTCTAAATGGGATTCAGAATTATCATTAGAATACCGTGAAAGTGGACCTAAGCCATCCAAGGCTACTTGAGAAGATGAATGCTGCATGAAAAGGGAAGATGGCTAAAGAAGTGGCCCATATATCGATTGACAAAACTATAACATTTTCAGCTTAAAAGAGCTGCTGCTTCTCTGTCAAAAAGATCCATAACACTAAACACTGACACCTTTCTGGAGAATCTTCTGTATTGATTTTTACATAAGAATTCATCTTTCTGCATTAGAACATTGCACAGTGCACATTTTGAACAAAGACCAGTCAGGTATATTTATCATTATTTGATTTATACGTTATTATTGAGTGAGGCCGAAGGGCCGTTAGACGTGTCAGATGGGTTAAAGTGTCTCTGCAGTAATGAACTATGTGCACAGAAGGCGGGGGAAGGGCTATTACATCACAGTATTTATTTGCTTAGCATGACTCCTGGCCACACTGACCTGCATAGCTTACATTTCACACATAACCCATTTACACAGCTGGAGCAGAGAGCCATGAAGCTGTGTGCTCCCATCAGCTGAAATAAGTGCCAACAGTTTGGAAAGACTCTTATCAGTCATGTGGGAAGTGTCCCATATCCTGAGCAAGTTAACCTCGGCTTTAGAGCACAGGGTCCACGCTGTGATGCCAAATTTATCTGCACCGATCAGCTCAGCCAATAGGACATGCCTTTACAGGGGAAATAAATGGTAATAACATAATCAGTGATACATAAATATGCTCATATTTGCCTGTAAATGTGACCACTTAGGTTTTCTTAGTTCCCCCTTTGTGGTTCAGTCTGAAATGAAGTCCCACGGGAGGGGAGCGATTTCAATTTACTTAGAGAGCAGGTCTGCACTTCTCTCTCAATAAATACCTGAGGATTGGATTGGACACACTTAAAGTCATTGGCTGTAAATGAGAGAGACCGTGAGGTCACCAGACTTTATAGACCCATTATAATCTGCTGAGAGTGACCCAGCAGAGGGAAATTCTGGGAAAGTGTGAAGTGTAGCATTTAGCTCTCACACTGAAAAACTGAATTATTCCGGCTGCTCGTCATGTTTGTTATCACATGTCCCTGAAACTCTTCTCTCTGTGTCTAACTAAAAGGGAACAACAAGGTAGGAATGTTAAATATGAAACTGTAACTCAAAACTCTTATCTAAAAGTTTTATGTCATTGCATTTGACTCTGCTGTGTTTATAAAAACTGTGTGTGAAATGAAACTCACAAGATCAGTCATTTCTTGTTTGTGAGATGGTGTGAAGCATTGTGTGGTTAAAGCATAGACTGTATTCTCTATATTATGTACAAAGTGACCATGGCGTCACCCATTGGTTTCCGAAGGGCCATTTTGAGGCCAATCGACTTGTCACTTCCTGGACGGCAGATTGCCTTCAAAAACAGGATGTAACCATATTTGGACAAATGGCAGCAATGCTTACGAAGCGTTCATGTCAGGGAATCATGGGAGAGCTAACATTAGCCACTATCTTAGTGATGCAGTAAAACTTCACCACGCAGTGTCAAACAAAGTTATATCACAGTGTTATTAGTGTAAACACTTACCCACAGCTGCAGTCGAGTGTATCTTATGCATAACTATGAACAAATTGAATAAATAGAAGATACAAAGCTCTGAACCGGTCTCACTTCGCTATCGCGAGATGGACCATCACATTGCTTACCAATGGGGTCAAAATAAAACGTTTGAGACCATGATAACCCATGAAAAAAATTTATTCACTTAGTATTTTCAGATAGAAATCCACTGTATCTCTACGGGAAAAAAGCTTCTTGGAGCCAGACGATCAATTCCCCAGAGGCCAAGTGGTGGGATTACAACATAAAGTAACTTCCGGATTGGCCGTTGCCCCTTGGATTAAACCTACTGTATGTCTTCTGTTTGACATGAAAAACAGTGAATGATGTCCTTTTGTAGTTTTATCTTGGAAATCAAAAAACACATTTATAGCTATTATGTGTCTTTGTGTTGTGAATTTTGCAAATGTGTCCTCTGGAAATTCAATGTCTTGTTTCTCTTTAGTTTTGAGTCACCAGAAAGTTGGTTTATGGAAGTTCATGGTGGAATTTTTTTGGAAATTGACCCACAGTACAAGTAGAAGTCTGCATCAGCTGTACTGAATTTGACATGGTAAAGTATGAATTATGAATTAAGGAACTGAGACCTAACATGGGTTGATGTTACAACATGAATTGAGTCTAATGATGCCACCATATGATTCACAGAATTTAACAGGAAACAACAATAACACCACCTTCAACAACTGACCAGTTTGCCTCTTGAGGTCAGGCTGAAAAATCTACTAGGTATACTTGTATAAGATGATGTTTTTGCATTTTTATATGCATTTTTGCATGTATACAACTTTTAAAATCTTGAATATTAGCTGCCTTCAACTTCCTTTCAGACTAATTTCAATGAATCATTTTTGTAAAAAATCAGTACATTATTCATTAATGACAAGCCTCATTTGCTACAGCACTACATATGGAGGTCGTAGCTATCGTAATTTCCTGGTGATATGTCGCTGCGGTATGTTAGTCGCACGAGCCAAAAAATGCATAATGAAGAAGAAAAAAACGTGTATTAGTAGCGTCAGGTGTGCAACCACAGAAGGGAGAGCTTGCGGCTCGTCTCCTGTAGCAGCTGTCAGTGTGTCAAACACCCTATAGTGGAATTTATTCAAAATACAAGTCGCTCCGATGTATTTGTCACTCCTCTCGCCAGACTATGCAAAAAAACGCAAATTTTAATCAGGAAAATACGGTAATCATTTATTTCAATTTATATCATACACTGCCCAATAACCTGTTGTCCACATTTCTCATGGCATCATTTCATTGAGCTCATGCATAGGCACCACATTTATTTCTATCGAGAGCTCCTTCTCTTCCAGCTCTCAAAGACAGCAGACACGTTTCTCTGCCGCTCCCGTCCCAGGCTCCATGCTTGCTGTTTTCTGTCTGTGTGTTTGCTTCAAGCCCTGACAGCATCTCTGCCTAAACCCAAAAACATCATGGAATTGATTGGCTTCCTGAGGTGCTGGCCTTGAGGTGCAGCTGCTAAAAAAAACCCTGGAGGAGATACATTCAGTGCTAGCTATTTATCTATTTATCTGTCTGCCTGTCTGCCTATCTATCTATCTATCTATCTATCTATCTATCTATCTATCTGCAGGAGAGTGGAAGCATTTCCTAAACACTTCTCCAGCATATCACAAGCATTCACAACGGACTCTTGCTGACCTATGAGACCTATGAATCCAGGCATTGCATCTTGGAACATGTTCATGCCATCAAGGAGGGACAAATCCATTCACATAAAAAGGGTTAGGTTTAAATAACTTGTTGCAGCTGAAAATAAAGGTTCCATATTTTATCACTTAAATTCATATCTTACATGTGTCTACTGAAGTCTTCTGGAAGGGTATTGATGAAATTTAAAGAAGGGATGAGATTTTTCATCAGTTTTCCAAGAACAGTTTTGTCAGTCTACCAATCTGCAACTCACAGATGTCATTCCATCACATTCAAAGGTGGCCTGGGTTAGCTTCTAAAGATAAATGTCAGTTACACTGGCCAGTTTCTCATGGGGCAGGGCTGATTTGTACGTGACTGTGATTGCTGTTCTAAAATGTAAAATTCAAGTGTACAGTTGTCTGGCACATTGGTCCTGTATATTAGTTTAACTATGATTGGTGTGACCTGTCATGACACAAGGTACAGAAATTCAAAATGTCTTGTTTTTCTGGATTCCATTTTGTTGTGGCAATTTTCTCAGGACTAGCAAGTTCATATTTTCACAGCTTTTAATTTACACTGCAGACTTCAAACCTTTAAACCCTACAGAGGCGTATTCTCACAGCATGGTACCTTTAATCACTGCAGTAATTGACCAGTAAAGGGCTCTTACTTTTATATCTTAAAATCCAGTTGGTGACTTTTTCTTGTGTTTTTCAGATGGACAACATACAACTTCTACTTTGCTGTTTACATGAGTCAGCAGATAACTCATTTATGTTTTATGTGAAGTCCATCTGATTCTAGTGTGTGTGAGTGTGTGGGTGTGTGTTTGTGTGTGGATCCTCTGGAAGCAAAATGGATCGATATTTATGTATTTAATTCTATGATGTTTTACTTACACTTACTCTCTGTGCCATTATCATTGCTATTTGTTTATCATTAAATTATTCCTTCTTCATGTGTCCCTAAGACAAAATCAAATTTCCATCCCTACCAACGTAGTCCTGCTTCATGTACTTAATATATCCATTTTTATACCATATGACTGCTATGCTTAAAGGACTGGATTCACTACAATGCTATTAGAAAACAAATCAGAGTCACTCACTCACGCATTACAGATCATTTCTGCCCAGGAGTAATTCCTCTGGGCTGTGTGTCATGGGGACAGGTCAACACAAGGGGAGACCAAAGCACTCTTTAACACCCAACCCTGCTGTGAGACAAATCGTTACAAATTGGTATTTTTCCACTTTATAGGATTACAAAGGGGCCCCTATTGGGCATCTCCATGGGCCCGAGGCAGAGGCGGGGAGGGGTGATCAGAGGAACAAAGAGCCCCTGGGATTTAGCTGCCAGACACTGTCAGGGTCAGTCTCGTGGTCCAAACACACCTCACAGCCTGAACACATAGGAAACAAGTGGCTCTAATGCTTTTGTGGTGGTTTAACACTTTACACTGATCCCAATGTGGATGAAATGCACACATTACTGAAGTGTAAAAGTCTGACAATACCAAAGATAAGGATTGTCTATGACCATCTTTAAATTATTTGAACATTCAATCTTGGCATAAGTTACAAATTACTTACCATTAAAACAGATGCGCCATGGTTACAGTACATATAACCCTTTCAGGGACAGTGGTCACTATAGTGCACAGCTACTCAAAAGTTGTTTTCTCCTATATGAATGAATCTTAATGTTACAGTTTCGCATCAGTCACTACAGTGGACACTAGTGTGTCATGCCATACACTGCCACCCACTCGTCAGCTTTTGTAAGTGCAAAAAAAAAATTCTCTAAAAGAAGATGGCCACAGAAGTGAAGATGCGGCAGAGGAATATCTGTCCATTCCTTCTATTGTAGGAGACTCTTGTAGGTAAAAAAAAATAATGGGACATCAAGCAACAACTAAGGAGTAATATAATTGTTAAAATATCCAAGTATTAATTTTGTGATTTGAGAAAATTGTGATTGATCATGTGTCCACTAAATTGGAAAAATTGGAAAAATGAAGGTGATTTTTTTTTTCATGCCTAAAGAGTAATAAAACACTTGGGGGGAAAAAAACCTGAAGTAGGTTATCATAATTCATGCATGAAAGGGTTAAATGGGCAAAAGTATTGGGACTCCTTACTGTTGCACCATCCAATAGAAAGTTAGAAATCTCTTTACAAAATCAAATTAATCATTATTATGCCAGAGCTGTTTGAGCCATTAGAATTAAATCAATGGACAAAAAGAAAAATACAGTGGAACCTCAGACAATGTTAAACTGGTTCTCATATGTTTTCTTCACAAAATCTATGATGAAACTGATTAAAAATTAAGCCATAGTCATTCTTTCCCATGAAACAATTTAATAATAATAATAATAATAAATAATAATAAACTTTATTTATATAGCACCTTTCGAGAGCAATAAGTCACAAGGTGCTTTACAAGCATAAAACAACAAAGCATTAAAAACAAAAAAACAAAGAAAAGAAATAGCTTCACTCGGGTCCATTTTAATAAATGTTGACCATTACCATAACTCTCGCTCCAGTCTCTGCTTCTAACTATGTGCAGTATCTTTTATGTAATTAATGGCTGCCGCTGAGTGCCATTGCATCCCAAGGCTCAGTTTATCAGGGTTGCAGCACGGTGGTTTCTGCCACACACTTGAGACCTGTTTGAGAACAGACAGAGCAGTGTCGACATGTGTCTGTGGGGAGAGAGGTGCAAGAGAGGTAAGACCCTGTCAGTCTGATTTATGACCTCAGACCCAGGAAAAGCCCTTTTATGGACCTGGGAAAGTTGGTATACATGATAGAAAGTTGTCAGCTCCATGCAGATATAGGGAAAGACAGGCTGCTCAGCACAAGGCTCAAATTGTGCCTTGTTTTCTTTGTCAATTTACTGTAGGAGTGTAATGCTATTTTCCCATGCTCGCCAAGGCCCTGGCATTTGTTGTGCGATGTCGCAACTGAGCGTTAATGCCTCTTTAGTTACATGTCACTAGACGCTGTGATTTGTGACATCACAAGTCAAAATCAATCATAGTCAAGCTAAAATTCATTAGCCCACCCCCATAAGCAAGTAGAACTTGATATTTTAAAAGATCACAAGTTACAACCAGTCATATTCAAGATAAAATTAAACCTACCCCCATGAGCAACTGGCCAATGTACCTTATTGGCTGGAATAAACTGCAAAATGACCATAAACTTTAAAAAAAAAAAGCTGGTCTCAGTCATTGCATTCAAATAGACTTTGAGTGACTTGGTGGCAGAAATATATGGCTGCAGATATTTCAACTGATTTGTATGTGTTTGATAATCTTGTTTGAACACTGTAGATTATGTTTTTAATCATCTAGTTGACATATTGCACTGTGATGATTGTATGGATGAGGGTTGACAATCCTCTGTCTGTCTTAGCTGGGACATTTTTAATTTCAGTGAATTTTCCTGGTTAAGTAAAGTTTGAATTTTAAAAAATCAAAGACAAGAGCATTATTCTGTGTTAACAGTGGCCTTTGATTAGAATATGATCCCAGGTCACCTTAAAATCATTTGCAATTCATTCCGGTGAACTTAGAGCATGTGTGGCAGAGTTACGAAGAGACTCTTTGTAAACTCAGAAAAAATAAAACAGCACACTTTATTTTGTCAACAGCCATATAGAATTCTTTAGTACACACATATACTGTACTGTATGTACATCTACAGTACACCTCTAAGTGTTAAGATTTCAGACCTTTATTGCATCAATTTGTGTGTTTTCTGTGTGAGTTTAAGAAGGGAAAATTGAACAAAATAATTTAAAAAATTAAACAAAATAAACAAGAAATGAACCAAAAAACACTAAAATTAACCAAACAATAGTAAAATAAGTTACACCAAAAATGACTCCAAATATTTGTTACAAACATAATAACTACATTTTTTTTAACTGTAAATGAATCCACATATCATAGCATTTTTATGTATTTTACTGTTTATGCGTATATGTATAAAAATGTAACTTATTTTGTTCTTTGTCATTTGATTTGGCATTATAAATTACCGTAATGAAGACAAAAATCAAAAGAAATGAACAAATTGAATCCAACAGTGAACAAAGCTGTCATTATTTATGTAAAGCAGGGTTTTATAGAGACACAAAAGTTACATATGATCAAAATTGAAATCTAAAGTTTTACATGAATTTACACTGGATTATTGAGTGGACAGATTTTACTAATATTAAGGGTGTTGGTAGCTGTGGATGAAACAGACCAGTGGTAAAAGCCAACAGTAAACTCTATGGTCCTGATTCCTCTCACATACTATGAGGTAAACACTCTGAGCCCCATTAGAGCAGATTCCTGGGATAGAGTGATTAGGACCACTGCCAAGTCAAGTCTTTACTTTTTCTGTCTGTATAGAAGAACAATTCCTATTGTTCTTCATTAAAGAAGATGATGTAGGAAAATGTACCAAGTGAATAAACCTCCTCAGTCTCTCAGGCAAAGACCCAAAAACTACACACACAGGCCTGTAGTAACAGTTGTCATGTCATATCACTCTAAAGGTTGTTACCATTTTACAGTCTAGGCCTGTGAGATATTTTTAATTAATTGTAGATAATTGTATTCCACTATTTAGTCAGACATCTCTGGATCTTTCTGGACACTTGGATGTCAGACATTTAATTTTCTGTCTTTCTGGTGAAAGGTTAATACTTCAGGATTTACAGTATGTGTGTACGTAAGTCTACGAAGAGCATTTTCATGTATTGACTATGTATTTTATTCTTTGGACTTGAAAAATTATGAATGTATTAGAAAAATAATAAGATTTAAAGGTGCAGTCTACGATGCTGGGAAACTAGCTAGTAGCCGATTGTTTGTGGCAGACCAATGTAAATGATTAAACAGGTGACCTGCCAGTCAACACAGCTTACAACCTCACAGCTGTCAAGCTAGGTTGTCTGTTCTTTTCTTACTTTTACCAGATGTTGAAGGAATCTGAAATGCAGGCCATCTCTCCACAGTCGTCCTGTGGTTAGATAAGCTACGGTTGCTAACTGCCACTATGACCGTTTTCAACGTGAGTGAGTACATGAGCTCCTGCACCTATGAGGTTGTAAGCTGTGTTGACCGGCACATCACCTGTCCAAACATGCATCATGGGCTGTGACAAACCATACGTAAGAACTAAACTCCCAACATTGTCGACTGGACTTTTACGTAACTGAATTAATCTGCAGCATTTAATCTGGGTGACTTGTTGCTTTAATGCAAAGTATTTTTTTTTAATTTATGTGTATTTTGAACAAATGAATGAGAACTTTATTAATCCCAATAGGGACATTTTGACACCAGTACAAATAATTAAAGTTTAAACAGACCATTTTACAAACAGCAACAAACAATATAAACAATTCAACAGACACAAAACATAAAACACCATCTGATAATAATTAAAAAAGAAAATGTATAAACCCAGGACCACAATGTCTAAATGTTTTTTGTGAGGAGTTGACAGACTGAGTCGAGCAGAGGTCATGATTCTAAAAGTAGCGTTAACAAATAACACCCAGTGAGAGAAAACGTATACGTATTGATATTTAAATTGGATTGTTCCTTGTGTCTGTAGAAGCTTTCATTTGGATTTCTTCTGTGACCTTGTTGTCTCCACTGGATCCTGGCACAGCCTGATCCGACCTGCCCGGCCTGTTGTTTGGTTTATTGACTGACCGCAGACACACTGCTGCACCTCCATTGGCTTAAATGGGTTTTCATTTTTTATTGGCCGGCCAGTGACAGCGCTGTTTTGTTGATGCTCTTTTCACTTTAACAGCTCGGGGTATCAAAATGTGTTTTACTAGCTCTTGTAAAATCAAACAAAATGAAATAAAAATCAAAAGTAGATGTGGAACAGGCTGGGCTCAGCAAAAACGAGCACAGGATTTGGTGTCTATGTCATGCTTATTCATCCTGGGAACAGCATCACCTTCCTGTTCTCTCCTTATCAATGCAAATATGGTGCAGGGTGTCAGCTGAAAATGTCTGGTGTTAACACTGTGAAAGGGTAGTAAAAATATCCTTCTCCGGAGTCAGGTCAGTGTTTAGCAGCAGCGATGAAGCGGTGACCTCTGATGGATGAGGTCCCACAGACTGAGTGATTCAGCCAGGAAAATGACACAGCTGAGCGTCCTCTGCCTTCCCTCCTGTGCTTCTGCACTATTTCTACTATCTGACAGACACCCTCACAATAAATAACTCTATGAAAAATGAGGAGGGAGGGAGAGCACAATAACCTGCTGAACTTGAGAACCTCTTCTCATTGATTATGGAAAACACTCCGCCGGTGACCTGGGGTATTATGAGTCTTAAGTATTGATTAAATGCACAGAGAAAATACTTTGGCAGTTAAACCAGACTTTCATTCGATTAGCTTCTTTCGCTGTCGTCCAAAATCAACTGCTATTTAAATGTATTTCATTTTTGTGTATGAGCTCTGTTGTCTGGAGATTGAATTAAGTTCCGTGTACCGTATTTTCCGCACTATAAGGCGCACCGGATTATAAGGCGCACCATCCAAAAATGTCACATTTTTAATTTT
>JAQQAE010009927.1:0-14339 GCA_029823295.1 Pseudamia nigra
CTTGGTTCGAGGTCAGTAAGCAGAATTAATCCATACGTACAGCGCACCAGACTATAAGGCGCACTGTCGATTGTTGAGGAAATTAAAGGATTTTAAGTGCACCTTATGGTCCGAAAAATACGGTAAGTCCCTGCTTTGGGGTAGGTACTCAAACCGGCCCTGAAAACTCCTGGGTGGAGCTTAAAGGTTTACTTGATGCTGATTGGGTATACCCAGAGCAGGATATGACATCAACAAGAAACAAGCAGCATTTTTAAAGCCCTGCAGAAGACGAGTAGTAAACAGTAGGACTCCGGTTTCTTCGAGGCGTCTTTTCATCTTCATAGCGTCTGCTGCCATGTACACACAAAACAAAAACACGGCAGCCACCTCAGCTCCCTCCATGTGTATCTTTGACCTTGATGTAATTTCTGGCGCATACTGTACCTGTTTACATCCTGTGATCAAATTGGCGTGATTACACCGCAATTATGTCATGGGTGTGTCTTACTCTACAGTGGAGACACAGCGTTTCCACCTCCCCCCTTGTACAACGAAGTTCCTGCAGTGGAAACGTGCCTATGGTTGTATGACAGGCCAGGGCCGTAGACCAGACAGGGTTTTCCTGTCAGTCTGTGTCCAGGGTTTGGCCAAGGAGGGTGGACTCAGACCTGCTTTGCTTTGTCTATAAATAGAAGTCACTGGGCTCTGTCACCCCTTCCTCACTGCTCTTCACTTTGGTTTGATTAGGTTTTGGTTGAGTTTCACACACGCCTGTACAAATTCACACATCCATACACTACATGCATGACTGATGAAGTTTCATTATGCTTTCGTAAATAAATTTTGTTACTCTACTTTAAAGTCTGGTGTGGTCTCCACATTTCGTCCTTCCTCTGAGCCAGGGTTGTAACAGTTACAGTACATCCTGTTTTTGGCTCCAAAATCCAGGAGGTGACAACCTGACTAGCCTCATAAAGGGCCATTCAGAAATCAATGGGTGATGTCGCAGACACTTTGTCCACTAATGTAAACAGTGTGGTTTAAACTGAATTTACTCTGATTTATTTGATTAAGAGTAATTCAATCTCAACGCTGGTCAGCAGAACCTGTCGGTGTGAACTTGTCATGTTCCTCCATGTCCAATCCCTAGTCAAAAAACATGCATATGGGTTGACTGGTTCCCCCAGATTGCATGTTGGTATGAATGTGAATTTGAATGGTTGTCTGTCTCCTTACATCTAAGCTTATACAGTACCTTCACTTTCAAGAAACTGAATGCGTTGTTCCTGTATGTGTTAGTTGTATATTTGACATATTTTTCCTAAAGATTTTCAAGTGATCAGAAAGACAAGAAAACAGATTAGTTTTTGTTTTCTACAGGCCAAGCATGTTACTACATTAAACTGGAAGGACATTTAGGGACCTAGACCTAATCAGGGGATTAAAAAGATATTGTGTAACCTGGTATTGGAAAATTTGATTTACTTGGCTTAAGGAAAGATGGAAAACTTTTAAAAGATTTGGACACCTATCCTGCAATTCATAGTGGGCTTATCAGTGTAGAAAATTACACTTTTGCCTTCAGAACTGCCTTAATTCTACATGGCATAGATTCAACATTGTGCTAGAAACATTCACTGATCTTGGTTCATATTGACATGATAATGTCACACACACTCACACTGCAGATTTTCAAGCTGGACATCCATGATACCAGTCTCCCATTCCAAGTCATATAGGACAGACATGGTCAGCAACAGTACTCGGGTACAGTAGATTGTGGTGTTTAAATTATGCTCAGTTGGTACAAAGGGGCCCAAATTGAGCCAAGAAAATATTCTCCACAACGTTAGGCCACCACCAGTCTGAACCATTGATATTTTGCAGCATGGATCTGTGCTGTCATGTAGTTCACACCAAATTCTGACCCTACCATCTGAATGTTGCAGCAGAAATACACACTCATCAGACCAGACAGCATTATTTCACTTCTGTAGTCCATCAGTTTCAATGTTCAATGTGTTCAGGGTATAGACCGAGTGGTTATTTACTGCTGCTGAAAGATTATTTCTGAAACTTTGTTTAAATTCTCAGTTTGATGGAGAGGCCTGGTTAAAAAACAAAACTCTTCATGTGGATGTAACCTCAGATGTGTTGTTTTTCTTTGGTTTCTTCTGTAGGATGTGTTGCTTCTTACACTATACTATTCTACATATATTGTGTTAACTGGTTGAATTTTGGGACATTCACTCCTCTTTCTATTAGATGTGGAGATTTGCTTTTCTTTCAGAGACACTGTTTCCCTATCAAAACCTAAAGCTTTCATAACATTCTGTAATCCATAAATACCATAAGGTGTTAAAGGATTACTTGACAGTTAGAGCCACAACAAATTAACCCTCCTGCTTTTGCTTTGTACAGATTACAGACTTAGAAATAGTCTATTTTAAAATCACTACTGTAACTTCACTTGTTTGCTTGTCATCATTTTAATGTGCAACAAACCTCTTTCTCTCAACTGGAAACTGCATTTTAATTTCCTTTGTCGCATGAGTCAGAACAAACAGATTAAATACGGTAGTTGTGAAATGCTGTAGCAATGCTTCCTCTGCTTTCTAGCCTTAAACACATTGATTTGGAAGACTTTAATCGTGCCAAATGAGATTTTCGTTGCCAGGTGGACTGAGAAGGATGTTGATAATGTCTTCACATTCTGTTTGTTGCACGTGATGTACTGCATCACAAAAGATTTTTAATAATGGCCTAGATCACAATTAATGTGACAATGACAAAGAACAGATAACTTGGTGGTTGTTAAGTCACTGGTGGCTGGAGTAACAGAAAAAATATTCAAGAAAAAGTATTGTTTCTTTGACTGCAGTACCATCCCAATGACTCTAGAAATATTCATAAATGTAAGTACTTGAATAAGAGCAAAGTGTCTCATAAAAACTATCCAAGTAGTGAATAACTTAACATGGAATTTATTATGGCCTCATATATTGCAATGTAAAGTTTTCATTAAATGACAATGATCAGTAAAGTGACAGATCCAGAACCAGGTAAAATTCTAGCAAAAACAACGATGCGAAAGAGGTAAAAGACATAAAACACATCAAAGTGAAGTAAAGAACGAGGAGTAAAAAATGAAAACAACGTGCATACGAAGTAAAACAGGACACAAAAACCAAAAAAGATAAAACATTAAAGTCATACAAAAAGATGCAGCGATGTAAAAGACATGACATGTTGGAAAAAAAAGACAAAAAACATGAACGTTTTAAGATTTTGTTCATTTGATTTACACTGGCTATAATAACCCTGAAACCACAAAATCTGAGTGTTTATTGTTATAGAGAGAATAGGCTAATCATAGTAAATAATCACCTTTAAGCTAGGTCTCCCCTAGTTTTTGCAGGCGTAGCTGTCGGATCAGTCGCACCTGGGTCCTGTGTGTGCTGTCCTATATAAACATCATCTTGCCTGCTCTCTCTCTCTCTCTCTCTCTCTCCGTCTGCCACCCCACCCATTCTGAGGGTTGGACTCCCTCGGAGCAGCAGGCTGACGACTGCAGCACCATTTTGTCTTTTGTTGATCACATCCACTGATTTACTGGTCCTCATCTTTAATTTTGTTTTAATTTAAAATAAGTTACTCAAATTGGCAGCCTACCCATCTTGTGTCTCCTGCTTTGTCATGGTCTGGAGCCGGGCCATGACAACAGTGACACTGGAGTGACCTCTCCAAGGCTTAGGCCTGGGCAAAGGTTATGGCGATCCTGGCGTCCCCAGTCGTCAGAATCCCCCTCTTGGCCTCGATGGCAGCATCCAACAGACAGGACGAGCCGATACAGTTGGTGTCAGTGCAGCTGCAGGAGTTGCCAGAAGGTGTCACAGTGTTCAACCAACCCCCCCGGGAGCTCCACTCTGGATTTTCTGTCAGGGTTTACTCTCTTTGCCTTTCCCAAGCCAATGGCAAGCCACAAGGTAGTGGCGCTCGTATGTGTGAGTGAGGGGCCCTAACTGGGTACTGACAGTCGGAGTCAGCTGAGCCTTGGATCTCGCATAGGCAGGGTCGACACTCCCTGAAGTAACACCACTGGGCTACCCGCTACCCCAACAGCTAGGACTAAACGTCCCAAAATGTGCCACCGCCAGCCACGTGAAGACTCAATACTAGGTAGGAAGGATCCATGCTTGCGTGTTGCTTATGTCAATCATTATAGTAACATTCAAATGTTGCAGCAGAAATCCAGACTCACTGGACAAAGCAACATTATTCCAGCCTTCTACTGACCATAGGTCCCTGTTCTTAACTGACAGGAGTGTCGCCATGTGTGATCTTCTGCTGCTGTTGTCAAGCTGCTTCAAGCTTTGACCTGATGCTCTTCTGCATTACTTAGCTGGAACAAATTGTCATTTGAGTCACTGTTGCCTCTCCTCAGCTCAAACCAGTCTGACCATTCTCCTCTGACCTCTGACCTCTGGCATCAACAAGGTATTTTCATCCAGAGAAAGGTTGCTCCCTGGATATTTTCTCTTTTGCAGTCCATGCTCTATTAAACTTCAGCAGGTCATCTTGACTGGTCTACCTGCCTAAATGCAGTGAATTGCTCTCGTGTGATTTGATGATTAGATATTTGTGTTAATAATAATAATAATAACAACAACAATTTGACATCAGGCTTGTATAGCACTTTTAGTACTCAAAGATGCTTTATAAAAGTACAGAATAAACACAAAACAAGAAGAAATGAGTCAGGCGCTGTAGGCTTTCTTGAACATGTGGGATTTGAGTTGAGTTATAAATGATTCAGTGAGTCTGAGTTGTGGATGTTTGGTGGGAGGGGATTCCAGGGAGTTGGGGCAGCAGTGGTAAAAGCTCGTTCTCTCATGGATTGGTGTTTGATTGTGGTGATGGAATCAGAAGGTTGATGCCTGATGATCAGAGTTGGCAAGTTGAGGAATGACATTGAGTAGGGTTCATAAGCTATGGAGGAGCAAGGTTATTGGGACTTTGTAGGTTATTAGCACAAATTAGTGTTTTGGGAGCAGATGGGGAAAAGGCGAAACAAAGGCGTGCATTGTTACAGAGGTGAAAAAATTACATTTTAGTAATGTTTTTATATGTGATTTGAAAGAGACAGCGGGATCGAGGATGATGCCTCGGTTACGGACCGGGGGGATGGAGTTGCTGTATGACCATCAACGCTGACTGAAAAGTCCTTAGAAGAGTGAAGGTGGGATTTGGAGCCAATGATGATGATTTCTGATTTCTTGCAGTTGAGTTTGAGAAAATTGTTGCTCGTCCTGGCTTTTATGTCAGCGAGGCAGAGAGTGAGTGTGGAGAGAGTGGCAGAGCTGATGTTTTTTATGGCCAGATATAGGTGGATATCGTCGGCGTAGCAATGAAATGTTAAAGGGCTGTGCTAACAAGTGTACCAAATAATGTGGCCAGTGAGTATATATCATGATAATGATCATTATCAGTACTGCCCGGAGGGTTGCCAAAGTAAAAAGTAGCTTAAAATTCTTGTTTTAATTCATGCTGAGCTGATGCCTGCAGTCACCACCATCTGTACACACAAGTGATGAATGCAGAAAATTCTAGAGAAAAAAAAAATCTTTTTTCTATAAATGATCTCGAAACAAAATGACAATAAATCGACTGAACACTTTATATTGTACATGGATTAAATATATTAGCCTTCTTTATTGACTAAATAAAATTTAGTATCTGTACATACAGTGGAACCCTGGGTTATGAACGCATTGGCATGGGAATTTTTTGGGCTACGAGGAAGACATCGGGTAAAATTTTGTATTGGCTCACAAGCAAAAACTTGGGTTGCGAGTAAAATAGTGCCCGAGAGTGAGAGGGGAGCGCACTACTCACTGAGTGACCTGAAACAGACGTGAAATTTACGCTGTATTGTGCTTCATATTTGTGCCTTTTTCATCTGAAATAGTGCTTCGTTTTGTGTTTTTTTTTCCATCATGGGACCGAAGAAGGATGTTAGTGGTAAAAAGAAAACCCGTAATATGATGTCAATGCGGGTGAAACACGTGATCATAGAAAAACATTCTCGTGGTGTTCGAGTAAGGACGACAGTAGGAGTACGTCCGCCATGTGCACGATACGGAAGCAGAGCTCACAACCGAGAACTCCAGGAGCAGCTCAGCAACGGAGAGGAGGGCGATGAGGAGGAGGTTACGACGACAGCAGAGATCAAGGAGATGTTGTGGCACTATGAACTGTTCCGGGGGTTCGTAGAAAAAAAAAAAACACCCGCCTGGAGCCGTCTGTCTCCAAGGTAACGTGTCATTATAAATCATTTTCAGAACTAATTTCATGTATTTCTTTTCATATAATTAACATAACTTCCTTTTCAGGTAATAATAATAAATAAACATTCTTTTCCAGATACCTTACGTGCATGTGCGAGTGTGTATGTATGGGAGTTTTCTTGGGTCTTGGAACGGATTAATTGGTTTTACATGTATTCTTATGGGAAAACCGGTCCCAGGTCACGAGTTTTCCTCCTCACGAGCTTGATCCCAGAATGGATTAAACTCATAACCCGGGGTTCCACTGTACTTTGTTACTCTGTTGAGCTACTGTCATTTAGTTTAGTTATGCAAAAGTTTACATGAAATTACAACTAGTTTATAAATATCCAAAATGAATCTGAATATGTGAAAGTGGCCCCACGGCGACACACTGTACTGGAGTCAGCAGAATGTCATTAAGCTCATTGTTTTGTTTTTCCTACTTTTTGAATCTTGTGGTTGAGTCCCACAGCTCTCATCAGTGTTGTTTTCACACACAGTAGGCATCACTTTGTACTAAAAACACACCGCACACTCAGAAACCACTGTCTCTGACGGATTCCTGGAAACAAGTCGGTAAACCCAGACAATTCACTGGAAACAAAGTTGTTCATTAGAAAGTTTAACAGGTGTAACATCAATCTATTATCTGACAGGGAACAAAACCATTTGACAGATTTAATTTAAGTCTGAACATGTCCAAGATGCAAATGAACACAGAGAATGTCAAACTGGTTTGCATTTAACATTGTTTTTGACATTTCATTCTTCTTAGCTTCTGTTTTTCTCCACTTTTAAAGGACATATCCATTTGTCTGTTTGACTGCACACAAATGCTTCAACTAATTAACACATTATTTTCATCGCTTTTCTTGTTGAACGCATTGTAATAAAATTAATAATAAAGTGAAATAACAGTCACAATTTGAAAGAAGCACGAAAGATGATACCTTTTCAAAGTACTTGCAGTATAATTGTGATTGTGGTGCTATAACAATATTTACATGTACAGAAACAGCATGAAGCACTTTTTCATTTTCAAAATTGAACCAGTCATAGAAAATGAAAAAGAAGTCTTTGTGGCAGGTGGCTGAGAGAAACATGAAACATAAACTTGGGGTTTACCAAGAAGTTGAAATTGAAAATGTAATTGAATTAATATATGCTTTTGGCTTCAGCTGTACAGAATCAACTGATGGATTTCGCATTTTGCACCTCAGCATCCTCTCTAATCATCTGAATCATCACTACTGGAGAAATGTTTTTTCCAAATATAATTTTGTAGCGGTTGGAAATAACCAAAGGAGAACATTTGTTTTTTAGTTCAGTGTCATTCATTACTTAGGTCAGTGCCCTCAGCTAAAAAATGTACACCATTCTAAAATGTTTAATAGCTTTGTGAAACCTCAATTCTATGAATATGCTTTACAAAGACAATGACATTTCATTTGGACATTCAATCAAATTGGAAAAATTTTCATCCTCTGCAGCTTATTATTCTAGGAAACCTGTGTAGTTTGGCAAACAACTTGTGTTCTACTTTTATTAAATTTATGATATATTTTCAAAAAAAGTCACTTTGCTTCAGTATTATCTGTTGATAGAATGTCTTATATTTAGTCTGAATTTCTATGGGCACATGTACTTGGCCATTAAATTAAACATACTGTAGATGCACTACCAGTCAAATGATTGGAGACGCCTTGCCATTTCTTGCCATCATCTGCATCATAGTTGTTCTTCAGATCATCAGTTGTCATGTGCAGAAGAAGGGTGGCTACGGTCCACTAGTGCTGTGACGCACGAGGGCAATCCACTGCACCGCCGTGTCGCCGTTTCACACAACTTTATTGGCCATATCAAGCATTGGTAGCAGCAGACTTTGTATACTGCACAGCGGTGTTTCTATTTCTTTTCTGCCATATTGGATCTGGTCCCAGTTTATCTGTGTGTGTTCTGAATGACTTGAGAAACCTGGGACTCCACTTTCTGACAGCCTTTGTCGATGTACTTCTTTTGTAGCAGGGACTCGATTATTCTCTCAGTGCCTGGGAAGATTGTCATTCTACGTTTAGTAGTGCAATGCTCTGGAACAGTTTGAAAAGATGACTTCCTGTCTTTGAGAATCAACGTGGCCACTCCCGTGAAGCACTGTTTCCTGATCACCTTAATTACTTTTCATAGCTCTTTCAGGACTTGGGAGCATGTTTTGTAGAGGTTGTATGCGATGCTTTTTGGCCCTGGGACAGAGCTGGACCTTCCTCTGCTTCACTCAGTTTAGGTGGAATGACTTCAAACTGTTCAGCTGGGGAAGATGGTTGGGGAACATAGCCAAGGGATCCTGGTGAGAGATGCTTTTCTGGGTCTGATAACTGCCTCTTCACATGGTCCTGAAGATCTTTGGCCATGGCAAACCTGCCACTCTCTCCTCTAACAGGCTTCCAGCTGTTCTGTAAGCATTCATCAGGAATTTGGAATTCTTTCCTCTTCCTCCTCTTCCTGATACCTTCAGCCCTACTACGTAATTGATGTTAGGGGACTCTTGATGTCATTCCATAAGGCATTTAATCCTTTTCTCTGTTGCCTTTTTCCCAGTCCTGTATAGTGCTCTTTGTTCTATCATAACTGCAAGGATTTTCCATTTCCATTGCTCTTCTGTTCTGCGTTTTGGACGTGGCTTCCTTTCTCTTTCCAAACTGACCACACCTACCAAGGGATTTGTTGTAGATGATCTCACTGAAAAAGGCCACTTTGTTTTCCTTGTTTAAAGTCTAGAGCCTGTGATTAAAAGCACCTTTCCAGATTTAGTTGGACATGTCACTGACGCCTTTTCCGATGGTCTGCCCAGCATTCTGTAGCTCAGCTTCATCCAGGCGAAAATTCTTCAGTCACATCTATTGACCAGACCTGTGATACTAATAAGACTGCCAGTAAAAGCCGCAGTAGCCTTTCTATCTGCAGAATTCCCTTCAGGCCCTGCCACTGTAAATCATATCTGCTCTGTGAAAGTGTTTCTGTGCAAGGACCGTTAACCTGAGTGTGAAATAAGCTTCTAAAAGTGAGATATCACCCCATGTAGTGACTAAAGGCCAGTGTATGCACACAGCATATAATAGTTTGATGTGAGAACTGCTCTGTTCTCACTTGTTATCTCTGAGTGCCATTATCACATGTGCTCTGCCAAAAGCTGTTTAAATGAGCAGCAGGTTATATGGTGGAATGAATTGACTGGCATATTCTGAAGTGTCACAGACTGGATGTGTTTATATGGATGCTATTCACACTAGGTTCATGTTGTATGTATTATCACTGTTATAATCCTGTCTATAGTTGTAAAATATGTAAACCACTCTCACCCATATTGTGTCCAAAAATCACAGGCACCTCACCATGCAATGTGAATGTTTTGCATACAGTTAATACATTCTGCAGTATCCACTTCATGTGTTTGATAATGGTACGCAGGTAAGTTAACAGCTTCAGTCAAGTTCAGGCATAAAACTACTTAGTTAGGGGAAAAAGATCTGGGTGAAGAAATGAAATCCAGTCAATCCCAAACATCTCAGGAATTGCAGAGGATACGTTTATTAGGATTAACAGCATCAGAAACCAACTTACAGCACCTCAGATAGTGTTTTCTGGTTTTGCACTAATGGAGAATTTTTGGATTGACTGACCATCATTTCTTAAAGTGATGATGGACTGTCCTTTCTTTCTCGCCATAATATGGATTTGCACAGTAGTTGTAGTAGCACTAATAGGGCTATTGTCTCTGTACCCACTTTTCTTCTGCATAAGACAACTGTTGGTCTAATGCACATTATGAAGACAAAGCACAATTTAATTCCTCACAAGGTGATTCCCTGATGAATCTGATGACAGAATGCCATGAGTGTTCAAAGCTGTCATCAAAGCTAGATGTACCTACAGTACTTTGGACAATATAAAATATAAAAAAATGCTCCTGGTTGTTTAACAGTTTGTGTTTACTACATAATTACAGATATGTTCTGTCATAGTCTGGATATGTAAGTGTTAATGCACAATGTTAAAACCAACCAGAAAGCACTCAGTGAGCGCAGTCTGCCATGGCAGCTTAGTTTCTCTTCATAGTGAGAACCTCATTATCATTTGAACCTATAATCTTACTTCACCCAAAAGTAATATTCTTAAATTTATTTAACCCTCGTTATTGGATTCTTTGACCATGAAAACCTATTAGCATTTGCAATCACATACATAAAAAAATAATATTTCCATGATGGTAGTTTTCTTCTGGGTTTTAGCTCCATAAATGTTGAAGATATTTCAAATCTGTGAACACATTACTGAATCAGCAGACTTTCTTCTACAATTTAGTGTTAGTTTCATGTCTAGAGCATTATTTACTACCTTATAGTAGCTATAAGCATTCTGGATCACTACATCTGGAATATTGTCCATACTGTATGTGGATCAAACTTTGGGGTTCGATAGACTCTATGATGGTGTTTTCTTATGTTTTTGTTTAAAATTTCTGAGTGTTATTTGTAACATTACAAGGACAAATGTTGAATTTGTCCCTATTTCATAATGATGAAGAATCCTTTTAAAATCTTCTGCATCCAGACGATGATCCAAATCACTCTCAGAATCTAATTGATTGAGCCTTCTGCCATTTCTGATCTATAGTGAACATTTAATCCAAATCTGTGCATAACTTTTCTAGTCACGTTGAGTATAAACCGTTGAATATACCAACACCGACAAAAACATAATCTCCTTGGTGGTGGTAATACAATGGAAAAAAACACTGAATAAGAAGGTGTGTGCAAACTAAAGCTCAAAGTTTTTCTGCTTTGATACGACCCTAGAAACAAATGATTTGCTGTAGATATCCTTTCAGCTTCAGGAACTCTTTCAAATCTAATCATCAGTGCTCAGTCCTTTTTGTTGATGTGATTTTCACTGGAGATTCATATGGTTTTACTGCGGACATGAAATGGGACTGGTTGAACCTATCACTGTTTCACTTCAGCACATGCAGAGACAGTGGGTTAGACCGGGGTGATGGTTGTGGTACAGTATATCACCAACTTGCAAGAAAGTAAGCATGGCTAATTTATCACTTTGAAAATCAATTCTCACTTCTACTGTATCTGAGGGAAAATAATGATCAAAACACATAAAAACACTGAAGGCTTTCTCTCTGGATCACCATCTGGGGGCAGCATTGCTCTTCATTACTTCCACCCCTGTATCTGTTTTGTTGTGGCCCTTTTCTGGGACAGTGTGACATTAAGGGAAGCAGTTAAAGGTTAAATACTTTTCTCAAGGGTGCACTATACAGAGTCCCTCACCATACGGTAAAATCCTCACACAAGAAGCTGCAACCTGAAGCCTACATCGCCATTTTACAGCAGCGTCATAACGGCTGGACTGCTGCAGTTCAGCTTTGGGGCTGTATGCTAATCAACTGGCTCAGGCTCATGTGTAATTATTGAATGTAGAGACGTGATGATTTTAGGAAGGGAGGTTAAATGATTCTGAGGTTTAGATACACCGACTGATTTCGCAGCATACTTCCTGCGGCGCTCCACTGCCGCAGACATTTTCCATCTTCACTCCAACATAACACAACCTCCTTAGGTTCCACTGCTAATTAAAAATAAAGACATTCAATCCACAGGTTATAACCATTTTGGTGTAGTTTTATAATGAATGATCATGTCAAATCCGGAGCCTTAATTTCTACTGGTGTTTGTCTGCATTAATATGAATTCCATGAATAGAAAGAGCATTTACAATCTGCAATTCCACGCAGAGCTACAGCACTGGATTCACTCAGTGTTTATCTCTTATTGCTAGGTATATTGATTTAATAATGTATTATTAAAATAAGACGATTTGCATACTTTATTTTCATGCAAGGCCCCTCAAAGCCTTTTATTTCATGGACTGATGCCGTTTCTCCAGACTTTAGTGTGAGATACATGTGTCCTGCCATCATTTTTTTGAACACTGAATTGCATTTCCAGGTTTTTAATTGTCTATGCAGTGGCACTTAAAAGTTTGTGAACCCCTCAGAACGTTGCATAAATATGATTTAAAACGGAATCAGTTCTTCACACAAGTCCTAAAAGTCGATAAAGAGAACCCAATTAAACAAGGGGACAACAATATTATACTTGACCATTTATTTATTTATTGAGGAAAATTATGCAATATTACATATCTGTGTCTGGCAAAAGTAGGTGAACCTTTACGTTTGTGGTAACTGTTGGTCAGTTGTTTGTGGGTTTCAGCATCATCCACAACATTTCACTTTCAGGTCTGGCCTTTGACTTGGCCATTCCAACACATTCAAGGTGAATTCTATGACGTTGCGCTAGGTAGTTGTTATCTAGCTCTAAGCCAATAGTTTGTCACAGTCCATCTTAAATGAGTAGACAGGTGGCCTGCCAATCAACATGGCTTACAACTTCATAGGTACACAAGCTCATGCATGCATGGATAATGCTTTTATGTATGGCTGCATAACACCAATGGCCACATTACCTTACCTGCCACTCCTTTACAAAAGGACATCGCTGCCCAGCTGCAGATTGCTGAAGATCACATGGACAAACCAGAAGATTGTTGCGAAAATGTTTTGTGGCCAAAGTAGAGCTTTTTGGTTTAAATGACAAATGTTTTGTTTGGAGGAAAGATACCACTGCATTGTAGCATAAGAACATTGTCCAATCTGTGAAACGTAGTGTTGGCAGTATTATGGTTTGGGCATGTTTTTGCTGCATCTGGGCGAGGACAGCTTGATATCACTGATGTAACAGTACATTGTGAATTATACCATTGAGTTGTAATAGAAAATCACAAGATGTGTCTGTAAACTGACTCTCAAGAGAACATGGGGTCAGGCAGAAAGACATTGATCCTAATCACACAAGTTGTTCTACCAAAGAATGGCTTGAGAAGTTAATGTTTTGAGTCTAATTCAAATTTCAGATTCAAATTCAAAAGTCAAATTTCAGACTTTACACTATGTGAAATGTTCTGTCAGGACCACAAGTGACCAATTCATGAGAAAAAATGACCGGAGTTTAAGCTGTTCTCTTTGGTGGAATGGACTAAAATGCTTCCAGGCTGATGTGCAAGACTGATCAACATTTTCCATAAGTGTTTATCTGCAGTGATTGTTGCATAAGTGGGTCAAAGCAGGTACTAATAACAAAGGTCCACAAATTGTTGCCACTAATGGATTAATAAATTGGATCTTTTTCCTCAGCAAATAACTAAGAATAATATTCTTGCCTGATTTGTTTAATTTGGTTCCCCTTATCTACGTCAGGGACTTTTGTGGAAATCCCATTCTGTTTTAACTCATATTTATGCAGAAATACAGACAATTCTAAGGGGTTCACAACCTTCAAAGTGCCACTGTCCTTTATAGCTGTGTTGAATTTGGAAGAAATTTCTCTGCGATGCTTAGAGCTGTTTAACATAATGTTTACATTTTGAAATGATGCTGGTGGCGAGCATCTTACAAAACTGTACAAATCACTGTTTATCAAACTGCAAACATGATGTATTAAAACCAAAGATGCCAAAATTGCTATAAGCTCTAAAAGATAAAGGGGTTATGAGGGGGATCATTTTCAGCTTAGAACACAGGGTTCCTTTATGAGCCGAGTTTGAAATCCCCTCTTTCTTAAGGTATTTACAAAACATCTTGGATTAACAATAAAATGCATCATCACAAAGCTTAAAAAAGCCTGTTTTTCTGATCTCATGAGAGGTTGATGTTTTAGAGATGCATGGTTCTCACAGGAGAGTGACACTATAAACAAATATTGATCTGATAGGATATGATACTGCTGTAGATTAAAGCTGCAGTTGGTAACATTTTTTAATCATATTTATTGAAACTGTTATTCTGGTAGTCATTAATACTGTCATCTGTGGGAAAAATTGATTTCCCTACAGCCTGTAATATGATTTAAAAATATCCAGTGCCTCCACTGCTCCTGTTAAATTCCACTAATGAGCATT